>JAWWML010034936.1:0-10342 GCA_035047165.1 Ormyrus rosae
ACATTTTTTTCTATCGTAAAATGTTCAGCTATTTTATAGGATTCTATAAGATTCTATAAGTCTCTTTCAACAGGGTACTTTTAGTTGGTTTTAATTTCAATAACCACTTTAAGATGGTTATACTAAACGCCTCGTAAAGGGTGATTCAGTTGCGCTAAGAACTTTTAAACTAGCTGAAGCTTATGAGCGGCGGCTGTTAGCCCACGCCAAAGCCCTGCGATACCGCCGTGCGAAGCAGCTTGGATTAGCCGAGCTGTGGAGTGTTAGACCTTCAAGCTCGTCTCGCATATTATACCCTTACTAGACAAAAAATTAAATTTTATATTGTTTTGTCGAAGAGCGTAAAATCGCATTTTACGCCCCCAAAACAGTGCGTAAAAACGAATTTTACGCACCTATGCATCGAAAAGTACTATTTTTTTTTATTTTTCACGGAATCACTCTCCATCCCCTGCTAGTGTGTGAAAGTACAGACAGAAAAAGGAGACTCAACTCTTTGCAAAAATTTACATAATACATTTAATCTATTTATAGAGGAGCTATTATAAATCACTATTTATATCGCGTTATAGGATTAAAGGCCGAGAGCATAAGTATTTTTGGGTGTTCTAACACCTATTGAACTATCTAATTTTGAGGTTATGTGCTAAAAACATGGAAAAAATACCCAAAAAATTGTTATTTAAAGTTAGCCAAATATGACCTTCATAACCTACAAAATCATTGAACAAGTCTTTTGTTATTGTTATTTAAGAATTCACGTTCATGAATTTTTTTAGATTTTTTGGAACGAACAGTGAAGTAAGAGAAATTTATTTCGAAAAAAACGTTTTTTTATGATAGGAGCATCCTATTACCATCTAGGGGGTGAAAATTTGGTTGAAAGGGTTTTCAAATACGTCCTTTCGAATGGTTAAATCGAAATAAAAATCCAGGCGGGGGCAATTTTTACATTGCTATGCCACTATAGCCTTTGTGCATGAAAATTTTTTACAAGTTTAGGGTATTATACATAGAATAAAAAAATATGAAGAAAATTGATTTTTTGGCAATCTATATGTGTAAGGCCCTCTTAAAATACATACAGATATGATAGTTTCCAATTTTGATTACTTTTGTACTTTTAACTCTTATTAGAAGTCACATTTAAAAATATTTATTGACTTTTTCAGATAGTGGAAAAAAAGAATGGACTGGTCTTATCGGAGAAATTGTTAATGAACGTGCAGATATGATTGTAGCTCCTTTAACGATTAACCCTGAACGGGCAGAGTTTATAGAATTCAGCAAGCCATTTAAGTACCAAGGAATAACAATATTAGAAAAGAAGGTAATACTGATATTATTTCTGTAAAGTCTTATATGAGCAAATCCAAGAAACTTTTAATTTTTCTTAGTAGTGTTACGTCTTAAGACGTATCTTTTCATTCTTTTAAACATTTTTCATTAGTAAATTTTAAAGCATTTCATCAACGGTAAGTTAGAAATGTAGAGTATGTATATTAAGAAATCACTAGGCAATTGCGCCATACAAAACGCAAAATCACCAGTTTAAAATTTGAATTTTGGAACAAATTTCCCAATCAGAATGCAAGTTTCGATACAATTCTGCTAACTTGCAGACGTACGGAATTGAGAATTTCTTCATCCAATTAGGCATATAAATAAGGGTCGCGCAGCGAGCAAATATCCGAAAAGAAGCTTGTACGCGAAATCCACGCTCTGCAATTAACGGGCTCCAGGTCATTAGTTTACACGTAAAGGGACATGAACTTTTGTTGTACTGGAATTCCGATAGGGGGTATCTTGACGGGTTTCGAAATCATAAAAAACGAATAAAAATTTTTTATTTGAATTATCGACCGTAGCAGAGCTCTTTCTTTATTTTCTATATTTTTTTTTGTTTTACTATCGCGTATGGGCTGCATGTAGCAATTTTCATTCACACGATGACTTTTTTTACAAAATCGACAGTAATACAGGTCGCAAGTGTGTACACCTCAATTTCTGTGAATTATTTTGCAACATGTTTTACAAATTTGTAAAATATCGCAAATTTTTTTATTATTTTTCTTATAACTACCGTGCGTTTTATGGTTTTCGAAACACTTTTGCCCGAAAAAATTTCTATTGCATGCATCGCATTTTACTATACTAGAGTCGACGCTCGCTGGTGAGATAAAACAGGCCGAGCAAATTTTCTCGCACACGTGTTGATCCACATGAGTATATCTCTTATTACAGAAAGAACAAAAAAATTTTGTTCTTGCAGCGGCCGTCAGATTTAATATAACATCGAAATGTTGATTCTCGGAATCATAAAGTGATATTCGCGCGCGACGCGATGCCTGCTGATGATATTTGATCACGAGCGTCAAAGAATCCAGGCTCACCGTCTCCAAAAGTTCTTTTATCGCAGACAACGATCGCAATCGATGTTTGTGAATATAATTTTTGCAATTCGTGCAATTCGTGTAAACCGCAACCTACCGCTGGGGCTGGGGCTGGGGATATCAACACGTGCGTCGGAAATAAGCTGTTCGGCCTGCTTTTTTTGCTCTTTGCATCTACTGTCGCTAATATTTTGCGATTTTTTTTATTCTCTTGGGCAATGTTTTCACGCAGCGCTATATAAACCTCACCGACTACGAGAGCCCTTGGTAAACACAAATTATCGCTACTTTTTATCGCAACGATCGAGCGCTGATCAACATTCAAAACACGTGAATTTCTTTTCCCGCCGCCCGATCCTACAGGTAAATTTATAAACATACATTTAATTACAAAACTACCATCTAGTACAAAGCTGTAGTTACTTTGCATCAGATTACTAATTAATTCCCATTAATCCGTATAAGAAAAATCTTGCACAGGCCTGATTGATAATCCCACAGCTCCGTGTGCAAAATGGTTACTCGCCACGCTTATACCTATCAGATCTTTCGGAGATGAGCTAAACGCTATTAAGTACCCATGAATATCCCGTATTGCAGCTTCCAATCACAAAACGGGATTAATGTCTTCGGAAGGTAATTCTTTTATGTGCAAAACAATATGCTTTCCAAAGACATTAAACTTGCGAACTGTTTGTTCGCTTTCTTCGCTCACTACAAACCTAAAACCGATCGGACGCAATTCGAGGGGATCGCCTCTTCCTACCTGCAACGGTCCAGTGATGCACGCTGGTACGGAGCAGGTATGTAACGCTGTTTAGTTTGGAGGGGCGTGGTCTGCGAAGCTCGGCTCGATGCAGGCAGCATCAATGGTGGGGGGGGGGGTGTCGGTGGTAGAGAAGGCCAAACGGACTCCGTTGAAAGATTGGACGTTTGTGATAAGCTCGCCTCAGAACAGGTAGTAATTGTCTGCACTGGCACGTGGTCTGCGACGGGCTGGCCGAAGCAGTTAGCAGGATGTAGGCTCTGCCTCGGTGCTAATGCACCACTATTGTACAGCTGCGGCAACGGGGGAAGAGAACGCCAGAGAGAGCTTGTAGATTCATCCGAGGATGCTTGCGACTCGGATGAGTCACTTTTTCCCGCATCACCTGCAAAAATTTTAAAAATAATATTAATATTCATGTTTTTAGCTTAATAATTCTGAATGATTTCTGTACGGTAAATTAAATATTATTCTTACGTTTATTGGAAAGCTTCACGAACACATTGAAGCAGTTCATGTATGTTAAAATCTACGTACAGAGACAGACCAGATATTATTGGTTATTTCGAAAGGCAGGTGTTCGTCGCCCCATTCTAGCCGTCGAATAACTTTAAAAACAAAAAAAAATCATGCAATATAGTAAATTTTTAAATAAAAAATACGTATTAATAATAATAATACTCACATTCGTTGACAGCTCGATCTAGACGACTTTCTGGATTGAAGCTCCGATAAACCGAGCTTTATGTGCTTTCGTCGAAAACACGAGAGTCTAATTCTCGGGAACTTGACTGTCTGTTGTAAAACTCACTCAGTACCGCTCTACGATTGTGTTCTTCCGTGAGGGAAGCATTCATATCCGGATGCATGCTCACAAGAGCATGCGAGACAGCTGCTACCGGCTCCTCATAATTTTGCAATATGTAGCGGCCAAACTGCAGCAATTGTTTGCGAAGTTGTCCGGCGTTGACAGTTTGTTCTTCTTCTTCCTCCTCATCGGCCGGAATATTTACTAATTGGGGCGATTGCTGTTGCTCTTCGTCCTGTTGTTCTTCCTCAGACTCACTGGTATAATAATGGTAATTATTTATACCTCTTTCCCCACCGACAGACTGCTGCTGCTGCTGCTGCTGCTGCTCGACGATCACGGTGCTGGCATTGCTGTCAACATCGTCACTCTCGGCAGTATCGCACTCACATTCACTGCTCGTTTTACTCGAGCTTTCATTATTATTATCAGCGTCGCTTGACGCTACACCAGCCTGTTGCTGCTCGAGAGTTCCGTTATCGTTTTCAGCATCGGCTAATAAACTATTCATAGTTGAAAACCAGATTTAAATTATAACGTAAGAAAATAAAAATATATTATTTTGTCAAAACATAAAAACTTATCAAGTTGCTCTTTATTCTTCAATTACGGGTCTTAACACGCTTAAATTCTCCATACCTAACGAAGTCAAAAACTCGCCGACTATTATGACGATGGCTTGGATATTTTGAAAATACACTCTGCTAAAATAGCGGGCAATTCCCCGATATCCACATTGAGGTAGCAAAAAGCGGAATTCACGTCTTAAACTCACGAACGACATTAAGCGTACGCGACGCTGTCACAAACGATCGCAACGGCTCCACACGGCTAAGCGTTCGAAGCGCAAACTCAGCGCAATTTTCAAGACTAACTCACGTAGAACAGGCTCGGCTCGACTCTCCATAACGGTAGGTCCCATAATCGACGATAGATACACTCGTTCTATGTTGCGCATTGGTATTGATTAAAAATCGGGTAGACTCAGCCTCTTTTAAAGCACTCGTAAGAAAAGTGGAGGGAGCGTTTGATTTTTACTGAACAGAACACCGACGTTTAATCTGTTTGTATTTCGATTGGAGCCTGCTATTATATTACTCACAGAAAAATAGTCTCGGCTGTCGTCTATGTCTCGGCGCTGGGAAATTAAAAAACTGGCCTGATTTACTATACCTTGAAACAAGGGTCTTTCGTGCGCAAGATTTTGCTATTATATTAAGACTTTCATTCTCAAACAAAAGCATTTCTTTATTTAATCGGAAATAACATGCATCCTATCGCTCATTCATCAACGAGTAGCCAGGCACGTAGTGTTTATGAGTTTCCGAGAGCGTCTCGTTTTTTCTTTCCCCGAGTGCCTTAAACCAATAAAGCTCGAGACGAAAAAACCGTTCGATGAGATGTCGCATAGGTAGGAAAATAATGCCTCTCTCTCAAAACGTATACCAGAGCTTTGCAGGCCACATGCTTCATACGACACTCAAGGGTTTTATTGTCTTGAATTTTTTCAAAGACCCGTTCTTGGCCGTTTTTGGAATTTTCCCGAAATCCACAGCTGAAAAATATTAAAAACCATAGAAAAAAGAACTTTCCGTGGGGACGCTATTTCGCTCAGACCAAGAGGACGAACGCTCACTGAGTCTTCGACATTCGAGGAAAAACAGCACTTGAAGACCAACATTTGAAGAGGGAACATCTTCAAAATATCACCAATTTATTAAGTGTCAAGAAGGTGGATCTCTGTAAATAAAAGAGATTCGCGCGCGGGGCGTGAAAAAACTGCGCAGAGAAAAAAAGAAAACTCCGAAGAGGAGTTTAGTGCCGTGTTGTGCTAAGTGCAGTTTAAGAAAATATAAAAATTCTCCGTGCAAATGGGAGCAGCGTTGGAGATGTGCGGAGATTCGATGCGATGTATGCGCCGAAAGTCCATGTCCGTGCCTGAAAGACATGGAAACACCGGCGTCATCGCCGCCCTCAGAGCAGGGCAGACTTACCAGGTGAGTGTCATACTTCCGGAACACCAATCTTGCTGAAACTCCACAGAATGTTAGCTTCACTCTAAACATGAAGACCGGTGCATTCAGTTTAATCTCATAGGCCCTACATTTTTATCTAAAGGCCTGCGTATCTATGTTTTATTTAGAAAAAAAAATTAATTTTTTTGAAAATATATTGGTGAATTAATTTTAATGATTTTATATTCATTGTAATATACAAAGTATTACAGAGTACATATCAAATATTATATATAAATTTATTTAAAATATTACTTCTTGTAGCAGATGTCAACAGATAAGTTTTCAGCAAGTCCCATTGCGTAAACTGATCTTCTTCTGCTCCTAGTAGGATAAAGCGACTTCATAGTGTCTAACTTTTTCCTAACATCATTTAAAGGTGCCTATGTGTCGAGAGAGTCCACTGGAAAATTCAGAACATCAAGAAGTTCTGAATCTGTAAAGCTGCAACACGAATAAAACAGGATCACTTTTACATCATTTATGAATATAAGATTTCTTCTAAAATGTAATTAATATTATCTTATTCGATTTCAAACATAAAAAATATTGAATTAGTATTTTGTGCACACCGATAGTGCCTCATGGCAATAAAACACACCTCTTAAATGCTAATACTCACTCTTGATGCTGTGTATTACAGGCCAACCGTTAAAATTATTTACTTGATATCAGGTGTCAGCAGCTCTGCAACATATAATTAATGAAAAATAATAAATTCTTTTTTTAAAGAATGATTAAAAAACATAACTATTTTTTTTTTCAAATTTAAAAAATATACAAGAAAGCTACATAATTAAGAAAACTAATACTTATCTGATAATTGTAGATCTTGCCCATCTTATCTTTTTCTTCTGAAGATAACTATATAATTACTTAATTGCACAAGTTATTAGCTTCAATACCTCAAAAGTCTGGTTAAACATACTAATTGTTCAATAACTTAACCTTAATTTTGAAAGCTCCAATATACTACGCTAATTAAATGGTTTGTTTTCATCTGTCAGTTGTTTGGACGTGCGATCGGTAAAACAGAACTCTTGTATATTCAGTAAAGAAAGAGAGACAGTAGGAGATCAGCTGATAGGTGAAAACACAAGATGATAAAACATAGGTACATAGGCCTTCAGATAAAAATGTAGGGCCTATGAGATTAAACTGAATGCACCATAATCATGTTTCGAGTGAAGCTAACGTTCTGTGGAGTTTCAGCAAGATTGGTGTTCCGTAGGTATGACACTCCCCCGGTAAGACCAAATAATATATATCTCCTTAGAAGGGATCCAAAAAGTCACCGTGTATTCTTTGTCAGGGTCTCTTTGGCCAAGGCCAAGAGGTGAGTGGTGTTTTTTGATTTTCTACACAAATCTTACATGATTTAATTTCATCATCGATACCTAGCCACCACACGTATGACCTCGCTAATGCCTTCATTTTCACTATTCCTAAGTATGAAATATGAAAATCATCAAGTAATTGTCTTCGTAGACAACTTGGTACAACAATGCGTAATCCCCAGAACAGACTAATACTGATCTACTATTCTACTGATCCTGTTCTACTGATAATTCGTTCCGTTGTACGTTTCATTTCTTCGGAGAGAGTTTTTTTATCGCTAGGCTAACCGGTAAAACAATATCTTACAATTTAAGCAAAATTCTGTCTCATTTCGTTTCTCGAATTAGTATGCTGCAGTCCAGTCTATTCCGGTTGCATTTTCAGAAAAGTAGTGCATTTCCATACAATCGTCGTTAAACATATCTTGTCTTGTCTTCAATTGGCAACCGGGACAGAGCATCGCAGTTTCTATTTTCTTCCGTTTTAATCCATTCAATATTGTACTGATATCGATTCCGAACAAAAAATAACACTAAGGTTGTAGTCTACTTGCGGCCGTCAACGATATGCCTCGTTGCGGACCGAAAATTATTTCAAGTGGTTTGTGATCTGTCCGTAAAATTATCTTTCTTCCGTATATGGGCATATCCATGAAACTTCTAATTTTTGTGTTACTTGAACTTTTGCTTCCTCCTAGAGGAAGCTTTGTGATAGTAATTTTTGGAGTTGTTTGAAAAACCTGTTATAATTGTATTTTAAGGTGTCAGAAACAAGAATAAATGGTTTTTGAAAAATGTTTGTATGGATGTATGTTTTTTTTTTCCTTCAATGGTGAAAGAGGTTGAAGGGAAAAATCTGACTAGACCATGGCATAATATTGTTTCTGGGATCATTGGAACAACCCCAGAGCCAATAGTACCGTGTGTTGGATTCACACCAACTAAAACCCCTTCGTTTTACAATCAGATTAGCTCATCCAGTAGTAGAATATCTATAACTGTACAAAATTTGTTGATAAAAATCTACGTCATTAATACAGGGAAGCCTGTAAAACAGTATAAAACGTAAAAAATGCACTAATTCGACATTTTCGATTGTATCTGAAAAAAAAAAATTTTATTAATTGATTATAACTTTTTGAGTATTCAAAAGGTCTATTTGAAAAAGTTACAGTAGTTTCTTGTTATTAGTAACTATAATGTACCAAAATATCAAAGATACGTTACCAATAGTTTCTTCCCAAAAAAATCGAGAAATTGTGTACCTCGATTTTATAAATCTCAATTTTTTTGTAATTCGTGCTTAAAACTTTTTGAAGATTTTTGAAAATAAAATGGCACCATGATTCTATTATATTTCAAAAAACAAAAAAGACGTATGGTTCAAAATTTATATGCCTACAAAAATAATAAACTGCTGCGAATTCATTGGCACTTAGCTTTCTATTAACTAATTTATCGTTTCAATATTATCTCCGAGATTCATTAAAAGCAATCGATTTCGACAACATAATTTCAAACTATTCTATATTTAATTAATTATTTATTTTTGTATTATTATTTTATTTGATATTTTAATGAACAGCAAACAATTTAAATAAAATTTTGTTATTGAAATATTCCAAATTCTAAAAAACAGAATTTTTGAAATTCCTTGCGCTAAGCCTAATTTTGAGCCACCTTGAATAAAAATCATGCACTAAATCAAGCTTTGTACAAGTCGTATCAAAAAATAATGTTCAATACAACAGCATAAAGGTGGTTTTAAACTAGTGTTCAAAGAAAAATAATTTTTTTTATTTTATTTAAACTATATTGCTAAAACTAATGTAAAAAGTCATAATAAAATAATAATAATTATAAAAATATGACAGTACTATGTTATATATATATATATATGTACATATATATAGTCGCGATACCATATATAATTTAAAATCGTTATAAAACAAAAACTAGTGATAAACTTCAAAAATTCTTTTTAATTTTGAAAGTTTAGTTAAAGGCGAAAAAAATAAGTGGTCGATCATTGAAAGAGATCGATTATTCACTAAGATGCAGTTATTCAAAAAATTGAAACAAAAGAAATAAAACTTTAATATCTTTGAACTAATAAGTTTCATAAGCAGAAAAACTATACAGCTCTGAACATACAAAAGATCTAACCTTTTCCCATAATTTCAAGTAATTTAAAGTCTTTTTACTTCCGTAATTGTTGCACATAGAAAACTCATTTTTTTCAGTTTTCAGCTTTTTCTTCAAAAACTAATTGACAAAATGGCTTAATATTTTTATAAATTATATATATATATATTCTTAATTACTAAAAATTTCTTCCGAGCAGTTGATAATTTAATTTAAGAATTATAAGCTTTTTAAAAAAACACATGTTTTTATTAAAAGTAAAAGAATCATAAGAGCTAGGGTAACTTTTTTCTCTGAAATTATAGGTATTTTTATGCTCTTTAAAATGGTCTTTGTTCGATTCAAATATCTCAACAAAAAAGAACAACAAAAAGTCTCAATCCTATCATTAAAAGTAAAATTAAATTTTTCAAAAATTGAAAATTTGCGAAAAAAACAAATAAGCTAAACAAAAACAGATTTTTTTTTGCCGCCATCACAAGAAAAAGCAAAAAAAATAAGCCATTAACGATGAAAATCCTTTCAGTATACTTTTAGAAGAGGAGCCGTCTTAGCGCTAATGTAGCTACTAACCTACAACATTCGAACCGTCACTACTCCAATTTAGGACGGCTGCCGCACTAAGCTTCGTTGAACGCTCACTTTCGTACAGCGGCAGCACTAGTATTGTTGCGCGGGTATCCGACTTAGTGCGCGTGACCTCATCGTGCAGTAGCATGATGTCGTTTCGTAGAACGGCGTTCCTAGCTAGGACTACTCCTCTCCTAAAAGTCTCTCCGTGTATAGAAGCTGAGATCCAGACGTACACACACACACACACACACACACACACACACACACACACACACACACACACACACACACACACACACACACAC
>JAWWML010034937.1:0-10338 GCA_035047165.1 Ormyrus rosae
AAACGGGAACATTTGAGGATATCTTACTGGAATCCAGCGTACAACCAGGGTTGAGGTTAGAAAAATTCTGCACGGGACATTTCGTTTTATGGATTAGAAAATTAAAAAAATAAAGCATTAATCAATTTTATGAAATTTAATTAAAAATTGATTTTTTTTTGTTTTATTATTTAAAATTAAGCATTGGAATTTGTTTATTTTGACTCTAATGAATGTTCTAACACATTCTTTGATACTTCTAGAACACATTTCGAAAATAAAAAAAAATTGAGTTTTTTGATGATTTTTGACTGTACCCTACCCTTAAGAAAAAATCTAATATGAACAATTTTTTACTTGCTTGAATGTTTTTATATTATTTTATTTAATTTTATTCTCTAAGATTAATAAAATGTACAACCTATGTTGTAATGTCTTGATACTCAAAGTACGCAGACCGTGGTCGAACCGCCGTTCCACCACTTCGCTCGCGACAATGCTCACACACGCACGCGTGGGCCACAAGAATTACAAAGAGAACTTACGAGAGGTCGTGCACAAGCAGCACTGACTGCCCTGACGGTCACTCGTGGAAGGCGGTGAGTACGACTTCACCAGAGGTCGCTCTCTCGTCCGCTCCTTCCCGCTTTACCCACCTCGCCGGTGGGTTGCCGCAAAAAACCCTTCAGCCTCGCTCTCTCATGTTTACGCTGTACTCGCTCGCTCAGTTTTGCTCACACGATACGTCCGGACGCTTTCCCGGTTCGAAACGATCTCCTCAATCTTCGTGTGGATCGACCCGACCCGGCGTCGATCCTTCCCCTTATTTCCCACTCTCGCTACCGTTACCCCTAGGTGCGCGTGACAATTAGCGTAATTGTTCGCGCACAGACGACTCAGGCTCTGCCAAATCCGCGAGCCACGTTCACGGATCTCGTCGGGAGAGTTGCGAGAAGGAAAGTACATCATTTCAAGACCGAACCATTTGGTCGTGAAAAAAAGAAGAAAAAAAAATAATAACGGGGTAAACTGAAAATTACGTTCCGGAAGTTACAAAAATAGCGTCATTAAAGAATTGGCACTCGGTGCGTTCCTCAAACTAAGCGGAAATCGGGTTTTTCTTTCTCTGATACGTTCCAGTATAAGTAGCGGGGGACTTTCGCTAAAGCAACCCGCCGCTGAACATTCTAAGACTTTGCACGGACGGCCTGTCCGTCGCTTTTCGTTTTAAACTACGAGCTGAGCGCTCTCAGACGGTAACGTCCGTCCGCTGGCAGTATCGCTAACCGCATGTACATCAGCGCTCGCTGATGGAGTCGTGGGCGAGCCATCCCGCCTTCCCACCGAGGTTGGGCGTCGACTACGGTGTCATCGTCTTCCTCAGGAACCGACTTCTTCTCGGACGTATGCCTTCGGCTGTTCATCTTGAATAGGGCTAATTAAGTATCCTGTTTCGTTGTCACGTAATCCATACGTTTTTTTTTCTAAGAATGGCCGCTCCTTTGTACGGTCCTGCAAAATGCGGAGAGTTTCCCGGTCGCTCCTTTTGCTATGTTGGAGAGTACTTCGTTACTCTCCCGAATCATATCGCCAGTTTTGTACTTTCTACGACCCGAATCGTAGTACTGAACTTGTCGGTTGTGTTTTTCGCTGGAGTTCACCGCTACTTTTCTGGGCGTGCCGAAAAACTTCGGGGTGCCTTTGGCCTGCTTGCCCAATGCTTTTTCTTCGCACTGCTGTAGTGAAGTATTCAGTTCGCGATATTCGGACTTAAGCGGTCTGGGGTGCCTGCCATTGGCGAGAAATGCGGGATTCATTCCCATCGCTCTACTCTAGGAATTATTAAAAGTGGAGACGAGATTTTTGAGAGGCTCGTCCCAGCGATCGTGCTCATCTAAGATAGAAGTAACGATACGCTGTTTTATCGTCTGACTAACCCGTTCGACGGAATTAGCCTGTGCACGATAAGAGAGAATTGTCTCACGACGAATTCCGTTTTTCCTCAAGAAACCGTTGATCAAACGGTTCTTGAATTCTGGCCGGTTTTGAGAAAGGAGCAACTCGGGTGCACCGAACTGAAAACAAATGTTTTTAATAAATTCCTTGAGTATCACTTTGCCCGTGGCATGGCGGAGTGGAGTCACTTCCACCCACTCAGTGAGCAAGTCTTCGAATACTAAAATGAACTGAAACCGTTCTTAGTCCGAGCGAGTGAACCTATAATGTCGGTTACGACATATTTCCAAGATCGCTCGATTCTAAGGCTGCCTATCAACTTTACACGTGGCTTCTGCTTTACCTTGCATTGATTACCGGTTTGGCACTGCCGTGAGTGTTTCGCAACGCAAGTCTCTTTGCATTCGAAAGTGGTTGACGTCTTATCAACTTCTCCGCGCACAAATCCTACTTGTGCACGCAGCTCTGCGGTGAAGTCGTCGAAACCGACAGAACTAATTGAAATCGGGTCGATCTCAGTAACTTTTGCCGACTGCATATCGACCTTGACGTTGTTTTTGCTGAACGTCAATTGGTTCGAGCGCAGATAGTGCATTGAGTCGTATTTTCTCGTGGAATACCTCCTACGTAGCACTCCACGCTAGAAGCAGGGATGATCGACACTTCGATCTCCTTCGCTTCTACCTGACACCGCTCTCTGGTATCCAGGTTCCCCTCTTTACGCTTGTCGGAGTCCTCGACTCTTTCCGACATGTCGTCTGAGGTTGCTGCTGATTTTATTCGCCTGACATCAACACTGCTGGGGAGAGTAGACATCTTGTCTACTCCCTTCTGCTTGTTTTCTGACGAGCAGATCGGGCATTTGGAACCGAAAACTCCTTTGCCACAGCTCCAGCATTTGACGGACCCATTTTCCTGGGTTTATCCGGGTTCCTGGCCCACGTGGCTATTCAGCTCTTTAGTCTTACCCGTTTGGCTTGACTATGAGCATTGTTGATTTTTGCTTTTGGTTTGGCCGGCTTCCCCTGCTTTTCTCAAGTTTTTGTGACTCACCCAGTGCTTCGATGATCTCTTTCCTTGATCTGTTATACTTGTAATGTACAAAAAGTACATTATTGAATCGAGGTAATATTCCGAAATAATATTTCGGAATATTATCTCGATGAGAGTTTCTAACATTAAGTTGCGCCGAACCTCGCAAGTAAACATGCCTCGGCGTGTTTACATTGCCAAGGCCGGCGCACATCGCATTCCTTTCCCCAAACTCGCCTCATTTAAAAGCACAAAAAATCGTGCATGAGTGCGAGTGAGAGGGAAGGCGGGCCCCGCTCTTTCGCATGGGTGCGAGAGAGACGGAGAACTTATTGCGCGCGTTTCTGCACGCGGAGGCGCCGGCTCGCTTCCGCTGCATTACGGCGCGCGCCCACCAATTCCTCCCGGTTCTAGGGAGAACCGTGCGGAGGGGGAATCGGGCGGCGCGGCCATTTCATGGCAAGCCGAGCAAGACTCGGCAAAGCAGCCGCGGGCAGCCATTTTCGGCGCTCGCCGCGCGCTGCTCGCGGATAAGCGAGCATGAGTGCGAGCGAGAGGGCCGATCGCGAGGAGGGCTCGCGATCGTCATCGGCCCGCTCGCTCGCCAGTATCGTGCTGGTCAGGGAAAGGACCACACGCGTCTTTTGAGTATCGTTTGGACCTTAAAAGAAGCTGCACGCGATTTTCGCAAATATAGTTTGAAACGCCAGCGAAACCGCGCGTAAGCTTCGATTTTCCGAGTTTCCAAAGGGACGCACCCGGATTTGCATTTTTGTTTCACGGCGCGTCGCTACGGGTTTTCTAGTGCTCGCGAGTGCACGAGGGTGTGTTTGTGGGTTAGTGCAAGTGAGTGCGTGAAGCACTCGGTGACATTGGGCAGTGTCGAGGCAGGGGCCTCCACTGCCATCACCTCCAGGAGGGACAGGCTTGAGCGGCGGGTGGCCTCCGGGTGCCCTCGCCAGCTACCGGTTAGAGCGGCGGCAGAGGTCGCCGTGCCCTCGCCGGGAAGGAAGTTCAGCAAGTGGGAGTCCTCCTGGCATCGCCAGGAGAGGGTAGGAGAGCGAACGCGAGTAGGAGTCGCGGATGAGTTTATTATAGAATTTAATTCCGCGTCGAAATCGGGAGTGCGAGTTCGAGATTGTCGCGCGTCGCGTTCGACCGTAGAACCCCGGCTACGGGAATTCGTTCGGTCGGCCTCCCCAGAGACGGATTCTCTGGGTCGTATAGTATAAATTAGTAGTGACGTTGTACGGGGAAGCGGTGCGGTGTCGTACCGTCCGCAAGGTTACATACTGTCTTGTGAACACACTAACTAACTCTTGAAGTACATTGCTTGTCGGTAGAACTTCAGATTTCGGATTTTCTTCCAATAGCGGCGTCACGATTGCCGCTACTTTAGGTGCTGAAAAGGACCTCGTCGTCTTTTCTCTGTATGTCTTGGCGCTTAGTCGAGCGCCGCCTTCTACTGTGTTCTTCCTCTCTTCTTCTCTTCCGCGAGGTGGGAGAGTACTTTGCCCATGCATGGAGCCGTCTCTCATGCTAATTTCTTGATTGGAAAGAATAACGGTATCCCACACGTTTACTCTTTCTTATCCTTGGGCAAGTTGGTTGTGTGCCGGGTTTTGTTCTCCTCCGGCCGCACTTGATCTTTCAGGGTCGGTGTCGAGCTTCGTGCTCGACATTGGTCCTCTAATTTGTTTTGACTTTTGGCAAATGTTATTCATTTTTGTTTGCAAGGCATTTATAACTTGCCCTTGCTCATGAATCATTCGCGCGAGACTTTCATATTTTGCCTCTTACAAATCCGCCATGCGTTGAACTATGTTCACTACATTTTCCAAAACTCTTCGTTCGTAGGAGAACAGCCATTGTCCTCTCTACTCGATGTTTTCTAATCTTGCAGCTCATTTTTTGCCTGTAATTTCTGAATACCTGGTAGGCCGAAATGACTGCTCTCTTCTTTATCCGTTTCGGAACACCGTGAAGCAATATCTTTCTTGTAAAACGAGACAAGATGGGGCGTTCCCTTTCGAATTTTTCGTATTGGATCGTCGTTGCGCTACGATCCGTACACATTCTCTCAATGACGGAAGTTCTCGTTGTTTCTCTCTTTCTGCGGACCTGCTCCTCTTGCAGCCAGTTGTGTATTCTTTGTGAAACGACAAAAGGTTGACCGTTGTTTCGTAATCCGGGAGGGTTCAGCCTCTCGCTCAACTCGTCATGCGATAGTTTGAAGAGCCAATCTTCTACCGTCACGGTCGTACTCCCGCGGAGAGTGGCGGTATCCGGGGCCTGTGCAGGCAAGGAATGGATGACAGACGCGAAATAATTAGCCAGGAGTTAACAAAAATGCTCATTGAGCTTATTTTCTCTAGGAAACGAAAAACAATACAAAAAATAATTAAACGATAATTAAATGAATTAAATGAGAGTGTTAGCGTGAGCGCGCCGGCCGGTGCCGTCGCACGCGCTCACTCGAAAAAAAACGGAGAATTTTCGGGAATGCGACGGCGCTCACGGTCACTCTCGTGAAGATCGGAGCCTCTGCACTCCGAAAAGTTACAGTTCTGGTGTACTTGCGGGTGCACTCACGCAAAAGACACGCGTACTGGTCGCCGCACCAACCCGAGAGAGAGAGAGAGAGAGAGAGAGAGAGAGAGAGTACGGGGACCGTGGTCGAACTGCCGTTCCAATAATAATTTATCGATATTTGTAGTAAATATTAAAAATTATTTTTTGATTGTACAAAATATTTAATTTCGAAAAGATCTATGTTAATATTATAAAAAACGGCAAACTAAATAAATACATACCTAGCATATTGGCAGCTTCGGTTTCATCTTGATCAAATCGACCCGTAATTCTTCTTTCGGAATAATTTGGCGATGTATCAGAATCTCTTGAAGTATCTTCACAATCAATTTTTGTAGAATAACTTCCGCTAGGTCTTCGAAGTCCAGATCCTTTTAAACTAAGATGTCGGGAACAAAATCCACGACGTTGACTTTCTTTTGTACATGGATCTTTGCTACATAAACGTCTCCATTGCTTGCCATTAAACTTTTTTCGTATGCCGCTAGGGGTGACAACAACATCTCCTTTTTTATATTTATGAGGAGTTGCTGCTTGTGATCTAAAACATTATATATAATGAAAATTATAAAAAAAATACAAAAATTCTTTCTATTTTCGGTGATTTTTTATCATACACTACTCAAAAAAAGTATGGCATCACTACGTTATTCTCAAATTTAGCTGTTACTCGTAACGTTACAGTTTTGTCAAAAATGGTCCCAAAAAATCGTTTTTTTTTTTAAATTAAAGCTTGAACTTTCTACTTTTGAGTGTGGGTAATTTTTTGTATTGGATGTAACCACACAATACGTGACCTTTAAGTTGATGAACACCTTTTGAATAAAAAAAAGTACAAAGTTTGACGTTGAACACGGAGTAAAATAATTTTTTCTCGAACTTGAAAATAACAAAGCATTAAAGCTTAACTCTTTACCTTTAATTTAAAAAAAAAAGTTCTCTACGATTTTTCCTCGCAATTCTACAGCGTTTTAAAGTTACACTGTTTTTGAGACAGTGTAAACAATGTCAACTAAGCGTGTCTTACGGTTACCGCCAACTTTAGCGTTACCCATCAAGCACCACGAGGAGGTAGTCGGTCGGATTTAGCTCATCATGTGTGAATATGTATATGCATGTGTGTGTGTGTGTTTTTTTTTAATTTTTTTTATTTTTTACAATGCATTTTAATTTTTCTTAATTTTCCTTAATTTTTTTTATCTTATCACTTATCTCTTATTACCTCCATGTTCTTGGATAAATGCATCAAATCAATCTATTTTGCATCAATTTTGATTATTTTAAAAGATTTTAATAAGATTTTGAGTCCTTGGTTTATTATGTGCAGCTACCATGTCTGACTTTTTCGATATTCTGTTTTATTTTAATGTCTTCTAATTTTCAAAAAAAAAGTTTAGAAAGATTCATTGTTTACAATTTTACTATCTTCACTCTGAAAATTTCTGTATTTAAAAAAATGCGACCATTGTCGGAAAATCAGCGTGCGCAAATTATAGCGGTCAGGCGTGAAGGCTTCAGTCAACGCTTCATTGCTAGGCGATTGCAAATCAACCAATCTGCTATTTCAAGAATTTGGGCTCGTTATCAGACAACAGGTTCCTTATAGCTACAACAGATTTCTGGTCGACCTCGTGTAACGTCTGCACGAGAAGAACGTCGGATTGTTAACTACGTAACCAGAAATCCTGTGAATACTGCACGACCAATTGCAAATGCAGTATTCCCAGAACAACATATCAGTGATCAAACTGTAAGAAATCATCTGCATGAGGTACATCTTAGAGCACGATCTCGGGCTCGTGTTCCAATGCTGACTATTCTTCATCATCAAAATCTATTACGCTAGAGAATACGTTGACTGGACAAGACAGCAATGGAGTAGAGTTTTGTTTACGGATGAATCGCGGTTTTGAAATGATGGTCGAATACGGGTTTGGCGTCACCGAGGCCGAATGATTGATAGAGCGTGTGTTGCTCCGGAGAGAGCATTCCAAAGTGGATCAGTAATGGTTTGGAATGGGATTTCCATGAACCATCGCACAGACCTGGTATTTTTGTCTCCACCAAGTATGACTGCAGTGCGTTATATAGACGACGTGCTTAGACTGCAAGTCTTGCCACTGCGTCGTCGAATATATCCACAATTTCTTTTAATGCATGATAATGCACGACCACACACTGCAGTCATTACTAGGGAATTTTTTGCAAAATAATGCAATCAGACTAATTCCACATCCTGCCCAGAGCCCTGATTTAAATCCCATCGAGCATGTGTGGGAAATCATGCGAAGGAGACTGAATGCACTGGAAAGACAACCAACAACGTTGCACGATCTCTCAGAAACGCTTATTAGGAGTTGGAATGATATTCCACAGTATGAGATTAGAGCATGCATTTCCCGAATAGATTGCGTGCAGTTATTCAACAATGAGGAAACAATACTCGATATTAAAAAAAAATTTGTTAAAATTAAAAAAATTTAAAAAGATCAAAGAAAAATTTTTCGCTCCGGGCGAGCGCCAGTCCATTCGTAAGCTGGTTCACGCAAATATACCCGTGACTGGTCGGGACTGGTTAACCGAAAGCGAGGCCCCACGCACTGGGGATAGGTAGGTGTATCCACACCTGCAAACACCTAACCGAAGCGTATACCCGTTCTTTGCTATTTCGGCTTGCTCCTTTACGCACGATGCGCTGGTAATTGTAAGAAGTATGGTAGCATTAAATGGAAAAGAAAGTGAGATAAGAGAAGCTAGAAATCCCACACCAGAAGCATTAAATAGGAAGAAGACAAAGAACGCACAAGAGTTGGAACGAGTTAGAAAGATGATCACCGAGTTCTGCGAATTCGTTTAACCAAAGCAGAACGTGCACAAGGAGATAAAGAGCAAGGTGACCGCCATAGGTACTGCGTTCAATCGACTGAGGAAGACGGTGATGGAGGAGGCAGAATGCCGAATGTCGACGTCATCAACGGCAGCTCGGGCGTCTGCGACACCGTCGCACACTCAGACATCCACGGAGACCCTAGCAACGGAGACAAAGGTGATAATGGTAGAAGAAACCTCAACGCCGAATCCAAGAAACAACACCAAGGAGAAACGGAACAGGCATACCACCACACCGGAAGAAGATGTCAGAAAGAAGAAGCGGAAGGAGGACGATCAGCCCCGCAAACTATTGAGATAAGACCGCCTGCCGAACCTGCAGAATGGCAGCAAGTGAAGAGGAAAAAGAAGAAACAGATCAAACAACAACCCCAGAAACAGAGGAATTCAGGGCCCAAAGCGAATGCGCTCTTGAATGAAGTCGATAGTGATCCGTAGGATAGACCGTACAGCGTGGTAATGGCAAGGCTGAGAAGCCAGCTAATGTCATCGCCTATGTGTCCTGACCTTCTAAAAATGATAGTGGCAGAGCTGTTCCCATAACAGCCAGAGACCCGTTCCTTAATAGAATGTAATGATGCGAAGTCAATCCCGATAGTGACAGAGGAACAACTACTGGATGCCTGTGGTGGATTCGCAAATGCCAAAGCACCAGGCCTTCACGGAATCCCGAACATAGCACTGAAAGCGAGCATAACAACAGTTCCAGAGTTATTTTTGGATGTGTACAACACTTGCCGGCAGGAGGGAATTTTTCCAGTCAATTGGAAACAGCAGAGACTAGTACTCTTGCCCAAGGGGAAAAAGCCACCAGACGAACCCTCATCTTGCCAACCGCTCTTTATGATCGACCCGATTGGTAAGATATTGGTGCGAATTATCCATGGAAGAATCGAAGCTGTAGTCGAACCGCAATTGTCCGACAACCAATACGGCTTCCGCAAAGGCCGCTCGACTCTGGATGCCGTTAACCGGGTCGTCTGCACTGCAAGAGAAGCGATATCTGGCAAAAGGTAGGAAAAAGGCACAAAGAAGTATTGCCTTGTGACAACACTAGACATAAAGAATACCTTTAATTCAGCTAAATGGGGTCATATTATGGAGACTCTTACGAAGATGAATGTGTACAGTGAGGCGCGCAGAACATGGGAGGCTGTAATTGGACGAAAAATTACACCAGAGAACCTGATAGAATCCATGCTCATGTCAGAGACAGCATGGGAGGCAACAAGCGCCTACTAAGGTGAGGTTCTCAAAGACCTACGCTGCGTGGAATGGAAGCTACGCGGACCTACCACGCGTAGAAACACTGGAAAACACACACACACACATCTATACTAACACGGTGCGACAATAAAAGCACTACAACATTATCTGGTTCTCAAAATAAAGGATCTTGACATGCTTACCACTAAGTGGGATATCTTGGAAGCCCTGCAAAGAGAGTTTGCAAAAGAGAACAAAGACGTGAAAGAGATGACCATATTAAAGATCCGAAAGACTTATGGAAACACGCAGACGGCCGTCATACAGATGTCGGCACGGAGAGACCAGTAAGCGATCTCTTGGGGAAAAATCAAGGTACGTTGGGTCAACTGCAGAATAAGGGAGATTAACCGTGAGTGGATGCCACTCAGGTGTTATAAGTGTCTTGGCTTCGGCCATATTGCCAAAATCTACACAGACGTACAGGACAGAAGAGATTGCTGCTATAAATGCGGTAACACGGGGCATGTAGCGAAAAGCTGCATAAATAAACCAAATTGTATGATCTGTCGTGGGACAGACGGAAACGAGAAAAGTGACCATGCTGCGGGTAGTTACACTTGCCCAGCCTACCAAGCAGCAGTAAGAGTAGCGAAAAAGACAAAATGGAAATAGTGCAGCTAA
>JAWWML010034938.1:0-10335 GCA_035047165.1 Ormyrus rosae
GGGGGGCTGAACGACAAGCATAACGCTTACAACTATATAATATAGTAAGATATATATATATATATATTATCTGCGAACCCTTACGGAATACTACAGAGCCCTTGAAAACTGATACGGAATCCTACGGAGTCTCCACGGATTCTTACAGAGGCTCTAGGAACGCTTACCGAATTTTGGGGAACAGCCACGAACACTTATGGAAGTCCCTAGAAGCTGTACGGATTTTTACGAAACCTCTACAAACCGTCACTGAAACATACGGGACCTAGAGTGGCGAGCGGAGCCAACAGGGGAAACCCCCCTAGTATATAATATATATATGTATATATATATACAATATACAAACTTGACTATGGAGCCCAGGCTCCATAGTCTATCGTAAAAGAGAGTGAGATAATGCTATACAAAATAACACTCGGGTTTCATAATGAACACAAAAAGATATGTATATACAAGGCGTGGAAAAAGTATGGAAACCCCTGGAAATTTGCGATTTTTATAGTAAAAGAAAACAGACAAAGGTCATACCCTAGGTAACTTTCACCGAGGAACCCAACGGTGACCTCTGATTTGACCTTGAACCTCATTTTCAAGATTATTTTAAGGTCAACCAAGTTATTTCAAACGACTATTTTTGAGGTATTTCTCCTGGCCTACTAATAAAAAATTGTAATTCATTTCTAAGTTATAAATGTGCAAAAATTTCGAAAAAGGATTTTTAAAAATACAAAAACAGGGTTGATTTTTGTTAGAAAACGAATAAAAAGCAATTTGAAGATCTATCGTTAATTTATTTTTTTAGATATTTCAAAAGAAAAATTTTTTTAAATAGGGGGACAACCTTTTTTTTAACCTAGACAGTTCAACCGGGTCTCATTTGTTTCGCAGTCTTCAACTTTCATTTTAAAAGATAGAAATTCACTACTTCAAGCAAAAGTATCGTTAAAATTGTCAAAAACTGAGAAGTTACGTTTTTTTTGTGTCAAAAGTCACGTTTTCTCCTGTTTTATCGGCTGTAAAGCTAATTGTTTATTAAAAATACAAAATTATTTTAAAGGCATCTGAAAGAAGTAAAAATTCGAAAATAAAATAGAAGTGCTTGTACAAATGTATTTTTAATTAAAAAATTTTTATCATTTAGATTTCAAAATTTTATTTGCTCTTGACTTCTACTAATTGTAAGTTGAAACCATATTTTGTTGTTGTCATAGTTTACTCATTAAATAGACTCTTGAAATAAAAAATTACTTGACCAATAAAAAAGAAGAAATAATGTTTTGAGGTTGAACTAATTTGACAAATTCGTCAAATATTTCTTAATTCTTCTTTTTTTTTGTTGGTTACAATAAAAATATTGCATTTTTGTTTTTTAAAAACTTTTAAAATGTTTCGTTTGTCCGAAAGAGAGCGAATATCTCTTCTAATGATGAGGGGTTGGGGTGATCAGCAAAGGTCGTATACTAATGTTCTTAATCTCTTTAATGTAACATTTCGAAACGGCGATTGGGAAACTCCTTTGTCTAAATCCACAGTTTCAAAAGCCTTAAGACGTTTTGAAGAAACGAGGTTATTAAAAGTCGTCCTGTTACTGGAAGACCACAAGCAGCAACAAATGAAGAAAAATCTTTGGATGTTTTACTGTATTTTGTGGAAAATCCACATGAATCATCTCGATCAGTAGCTTTGCAACAGGACATCGAGCAAAAATCTGGTCTTAAAATTTTAAAGGTAAACAAATTTCATCCTTACAAAATGAAAGTTGTGCAAGAATTGAATGAGGATGATGCTGATCGCCGGGTCGAATTTTGTGAGACGATGATGAAAATGATAACTGAAAATCCAATATTTTTTCAAAATATTGTTTTTTCAGACGAAGCGACATTTCAATTAAATGGTGAAGTCAATTGTCAGAATTTTAGATATTGGTCCGATACAAATCCTCATTGGATGAGAGAAAGTCACACTAAATATCCTCAAAAATTGAACGCGTGTACAGGAATGGTAGGTGATACAATAATAGGTCCCTTTTTTATCGAAGGAAATTTGAACGCTGTAAGTTATGAACAACTTTTGCGAAATCAGATTGTTCTAGCTATGCAGGCCTTAAGAGGAGATGATTTTGAGAATACATGGTTTTAGCAAGATGTTGTTCCAGCTCATTACGGTGTAAATGTCGGACAATACTTGAATAAGACATTTTTTAAAAGATGGATAGGTAGAAGAGGTACAGTAGAGTGGGCTCCAAAATCTCCAGACTTAACACCTTTGGACTATTTTTTGTGGGGGTATTTAAAAGCTCGGGTATACAGAAATAATCCACAAAATCTTGAAGAATTAATACGTAGAATAGTTCAAGAAATTAATGCCATTCCACGACAGATGATCCGAAATGCCATTGAATCATTTTACAATAAAATTGGTTACTGTCAGGAAGCGAATGGAGAACAACTTTAACATCTGTTCTAAATTGATTTACGTGAGAGGCGAGGTGAACTCACTTTCAAAAAGCACCCCGAAGGGAACAGATTCCTTCTACGTCCACGTCGTTTTTCCTGGGTAGCACTAAAAGGAGGATTAGGGATCACGCTATCTTCGGCCTTGAATTGTTCCCACACGGCTGTTTTCGATTCCGGCATCAAAAATAGGGGTTCCCATTTTAAAAAATTAGATTGACCTTGAAATAACCTTGAAAATGAGGTTCAAGGTTAAATCAGAGGTCACCGTTGGTTTCCTCGTTGAAAGTTACCTAGGGTATGAACTTTGTTTGTTTTCTTTTACCACTAAACTAGCGCGATTTGTAGGAAGTCATACTTTGACCTCTATTTGACCTCCAAACGTTACGGTAAACTCATACCTAAACACATATCCGGACGTAAAATTTTCTGCTCTTTTCGATTCCGGCACCCAAATTAGGGGTTCCCATTTAAAAACATGAGGTTGACCTGGCAATAACCTTGAAAATGACGTTGAAGGTCAAATCGGACGTCACCGTTGGGTTCCTCGTTGAAAGTTACCTAGGATATGACCCTTGTTTGTTTTCTTTTACTATAAAAATCGCAAAATTTTTAGGGGTTTCCATACTTTTTCCTCACCTTGTATATATATATGTATATAATATAGTTGTAAGAGTGAGGAACTACTTCCTCCCCCCTTCATGCCCCCTCTCAGCCCCCCCCCTCAATTCCCCCCCCATTTTTTGGATAAATACTGTTAAATTTTAGCATATTTGAAAAAAGATGGTAGCCCCCCCACAATTCCCCCCTCCAAGACCCCCCTCAGGCTCCCCGTGGCCCTCCTCCTCCCCCTCAGAACCCCATTCATTTTTGGATAAATTCTGTCACATTTTGACATATTTGGCAGTGGATGAGAGTCCTCCATCAATTTCCCCCTCATATACACCTTCTCAGAGCCCCCCCTGGTCCCCACTTCGCACCCTCCTCAGCCCTGACTCATACTCTTCTCATTCCACCCTCATAAATGTAATATAATAAACAATATATAAAATTATAAATTTGTTATTACTTCAAAATATTACACTATATACTTTCTATTAATTGTGATATTGTTGGATTTATTTTCTTTCTTTTATAATTTTAATATGTATTTTTTTATATTTTTTAAATTAAATGTACTTAAAAAAATTTGATACAATATTAATTGTCTTTTTCCTTGCTGCTTATTTTTATTGTCATTTTTATTTTCTTTGACCTCTTGACGAGCTATTAAGTTTCAAATTAAAAACTTAAATTTCAGAATGACATTCATATTTATATACATTTTTGTGAAGTGCATTTTTTAATACATACAATTTAAATTCAAAGTTAAAATAATATATTATGAAAGAAAGAATTATTCCATCATTTTTAAATATTGAAAAGAAGTGAAGGATAAAAAAAGTGGAGCATAGAAGTGACAACCAATGAAAAATTATTAAATTAAAAATTATATTTTATTCTTAAAAATACGAATCAAAAACACAATTATAATAAACCATTGACATCTGGATGTGGGGCTATTATCATTTCAAAGTCAGGAATTACAGATAAGTATGATCTACGGATATGCCCTAAAAATACTTTAGAAAACGTAAAAGAATACACTCCTTTAAGATGGCTTCGGCGCGTGGTGCCGTATCGAGTCGGGTCCCAGCGGGCACCTTCTTTGTTTTTGGCAATTTTTAAAATTTCAATTTTAGTGATTACCTCCGAATTACTTTAGATAGTCTTTAAAAAATAGTTCTAGTTTCGTTAAAACATGAACAAAATTGCCATTATTATTGCTTGTGTATTTTTTCTGCTCTTAGTGCGCATGCGCAGAAGTATGTTTACAAAGTTTGTTGCTAATATCTCTTTAATTTGATCGTTTATCTAGAGTATGTATGTGTGGGTACGTGTTCGGGCGTGTTTGAGTGAGTGCGAGGCGAAGCTTAAGTCCGACGCCGAGTGTGACTCGAAATTGTAATTAGTCGAAATACAGAGCTCTATTTGAAAACATCTAATATCCCTTATTTTCCCTCTCTCAAACACTGCATTGGCGACGAGGAAAATAACGGTGCTACAATGCAATAAAAGTAAAAGTTAATGGCCTCAAATGAGATTCAAGATCTGCGAAAAAAAGAATTAGTACAAGAATTAAAAGACAGGAATATTGAAGCGTCAGAAAATGAAACAATAGAAACACTACGGCAAAAATTGAGGTCAGTAGTAAAAAGTGAACAAATTGAAAAACAAGCGAAAGAAGTCGAACCAAAAACTGAGCAAGCGGGAAAAAGTGAGACCAAAAGACCGATAAAGATGACAAAATATTCGGCAAAATTAGACTTCAAAATATGGAAAGATGATTGGGAAGAGTTCGTGGAACGCACGAAATTATTTTTCGAAGCAAATGAGATTGAAGATGAAAATAAGAAGAGAGCAGTATTCCTCACAAAGATTGACGCTGAGACATATAAGAGTGTGCGAAAAGTGTGTGCACCTGCAAAACCCAAGGATACGCCATTAAAAGATATCATAGAAAAAGTGAGGGATTATATCAAACCTAAAAGTAACAAGGCAGTATTATGGGATAATTTCAACTAAGGTAAATCTATACGTAGCAGGAAAAACGGACACGCCGCTGATAGGTCGAGATTGGCTATACGCATTAAAGTTATGGCCATTAGGGCTGAAACAAAAGGTTAATAAAGTGACAGAACGGAAAAGAGTTGTAAGTAATCAACGGGAAGAGAAGAAGGTTATAAAATAAAAAAGAAGACATTTTTGAAGAATACAAAATCTTGTTTTCATCAGGAAGTGGTTCGTACAATAAAACTAAATTTATAATTAAAATGCGAACAAATGTGAATCTGAAATTTTATAAATCACGAACAGTGGCGTTTGCCTTAAAGAACAAATTAAGTATGGAAATCGATCGATTAGAAAGCGAAAACAAATTGAAGAAGGTAGAAACAAGCGAGTGGGCAACCCCGGTCATTCCGATATTAAAATCAGACGAAACAATTAGAATATGCGGAGATTACAAAATAACAGAAAATCCAGACATGTTAATTCATAGACACCCACTACCGAAAACGGAGCACTTAATAGCTAAATTAGAGGGAGGCATATATTTCACGAAAGTTGACTTAAAAGAAGCTTACGGGCAAATACCTTTAGACGAAGAGTCAAAAAAAATTATCACATTAAACACCTCCAAAGGCTTGTACCAGCCCCAATACTTACCGTACGGGATCGCCTCGACTCCCGGTTTTTTTCGAAATGAAATGGAAAAATTGCTAGCAAATATACCTGTTAAGTTACACAATTTTTGTTCGATTTTAATTTTAAAGACTAAGAGATTTCTTCGCTATGAAACCGAAAACGGCTTTTCCGTTCCCACGGAAGCCTACGTGACCAAAGCTGCACGATAGCAGTTTTTATTTCGTCTAGAGTCCGAACGGAAGTTTTCGACTTCATAGTGATAAGAGTTGAATGTCGCTGGCCTTGAGCGCGCGTGCACTCACCGTAGGGCAGCGTCATAAAAAAAAGCGCCTAGCCTAATAGGAGAGGTAGCCCTCTCTCTCGGCTCTCGTAAGGAGAAAGCGAGGTGATGAGCTGAGAGAGAGAGAGCGCTCCCTCCAGCACTCACGAACTGCACCGCACGCCGAATCCGACGTAGGCCTGCAGCAGCTCGTCTAGTCCGAAAAGCATAATTTAGAGATTATCGGAAAACAGATTAAATTGACGCGCTGAGAGATCGGAAACTTGCGAAGTGCCGGCATAATTATTGTCTATAAAGCAAGCCTCCAAGACACCACGGAAGGACTACAAGAAACCGCCCAGGACACTGTTCATCTAAAGTAAGAATTATAAATGTGTTATATATAAACTCCAAGTAATTTTGCTACAGACTGTTAAAAATAAAAGAGAGAGAGGTCCCGCGCCGTTATTCCATTGCTTTGATCGGGTTTAATAGTCTATCTTTTGAATAAAGAATTTAAATACTAAAAAGTTAGATAAGCCTAAGTGAATTCCTTCGATTCTTCCCTTCATCCCAGAATCCATATAAAAAGGTTTCTGCCCAGGCCGTATGGCGGGGGACTGACCTTGCAATTTGTCCGAAACCTAAAAAAAATTTTTTAATGTTATAACTTTCGGTTTTTCGAAAGTTTTTAGATGACATCGTGATAAAAGGAAAAACAATAAAAGAAAATATTAAGTATACGAAAATAGTTTTTGAGAAACTAAGAGAATGCAGTTTAAAATTAAAAAAAGAAAAATGTCAGATTTTAGTAAAAAAAATTAAATATTTAGGATTAGAGATAAGCGAATGTAAAAGAATTGCAAGCTTTTCTGGGTATGATCAATTATCATGATAAGTTTATTGAGGACCGAGCGACAAAATTTCAACCATTGTATCAATGTTTAAATAAAAAAGGATTTCACTGGACGGAGGGATGTCAGAAAGCATTTGAAATCGCAAAAGCAGAGTTAAAGTCGGCTAAAGTGTTAATCAATTTCGATCCAACGAAAAAAATTATTTTAACATGCGATGCATCAGATTATGGTCTGTCGGTTATTATTTCACATGCGACTCCAGAAGATGAACGTCCAATCGTGTATGTGGCAAAATCTCTATCAAAAAGCGAGTGAAACTACGCAGCGATTGATAAAGAAGCCAGAGTCATCATTTTTGGCGTCACTAAATTCTATGATTACATTTATGTTAATAAATTTACCTTGAGGACAGATCACCAGCCTTTAGTATGAATTTTAGGTAACAAAAAAGGAATTCCGCTTATGGCTGCTCGTAGAATGCAAAGGTACGCGGAAGTTTTAAAAGCATTTCAATACGAAATTGAATACGTGAAATCTAAAGAAAACAGCACGGACGCATTATCGCGATTGCAACCAAAGGCTAAGGATAATGAAATCGACGAAAAAGAAGCGGAATTTACGTACTTGAATTATATAAAACAAGAAACGTTCTTATGTATAGATAATAAACGGATTGCAAATGAAACACGAAAAGATAAAATTTTAGCAAAAATTATATTATTTATCCGAAATGGTTGGCCCAATAAAAAAGAGATCGACGAATCAATAAAAACATTTTATGTACGAAAAAATAAACTAACCATAGAACAAGACTGCTTGATGTGGGGCTACCGTGTTATTATACCGCAAAAATTAAGAAATGTTATACTAAATGAATTAGATACTACGCACGCAGGAATTGTGAAAATGAAAGCGACGACTCGATCATTCGTTTGGTGGCCAAAAATCGATGACGATATCGAAAATTTAGCGTAAAGTTGTCGTGATTGCATTAAAGTGGCAGATAATCCAATAAAAGGAGAAATGCATGCATGGAGTTGGCCAGAAAAAACATGACAAAGATTACACACCGATTTCATGGGACAACAAAAACAATCGAAAAATTTCAAGAAGTATTTTCACGTTTCGGATTGCCACTTCAAGTAGTAAGCGACAACGGATCGCAATATAGAAGTACAGAATTCAAGTCATTTTTAAAAAGATTAGGGATTAAACAAACATTGTCAGCAGTGAAACACCCAGCAAAAAAAATAAGTTACCAATGCAAGAAGCAGTAGATTTAATTTTACTAGAATATAGAACCACTAAACATAGTACAACGGGGGAAACGCCAACCAAGTTGATGCTGGGTCACGAAGTGCGAACTAAATTCGATTTATTACGTCCAAGCGTGGAAAACAAAAATGATTTAGAAAAAGAACGCCAGTTCCGCAACGGTAGTGGGAGAAGCAAGGCGTCATTTAAAGAAGGGGACGAGGTTTGGGTGAAAAGTTTCAGTATAAACACCTCTTCGTGGGTAAAAGGAATGATTAAAAAAATATTGGGCCCGGTAACATACCGCATTAGGTTAGACTCAGGAGAAATGGTTAAAAGGCATCTTAAACAAATAAAAAAATATACGAATAAGAATATGATTGTAACTGACGGAGAAGTATTGCGACGCTCAGAACGAATTAGAAAAAATGTAAGTTCAAACTGAACGGAAGGGAGTGTAACGTATGAATGTGTGGGTACGCGTAGAGCTTCGGGAGTGTTTGAGTGAGTGCGAGGCGAGGCTTAAGTCCGATGCCGAGTATGACTCGAAATTGTAATTAGTCGAAATACAGATCTCTATTTGAAAACATCTAATATCTCTTATTTTCCCTTTCCCAAACACTACAGGGCCTGTTCCGAATTGGAGCTCCGACAGTTAAAGTATTGTTACGTTGGTATAACTGACGGAGAATAGTTCCTCAATCGCCAGCGGCGCCAGCGCCCAGCATTCAAATTTTAAAAATTTTAGTCCGTAGCGTAGTTCTTCATTAGTAATAAATTAAATAATTTAAGTTGATTTCTTTAATTCCGATTCTAATTGAAATTTACTACAAAATTATTTACATCGATAAATATTTTACATGAAAAAATAAATCTTATATTTATATTGAAAGTACAACTTTCATAGAAAACGGTTTATATTATCTACAGAAATTTTCTTAATAAAAATTTTCTATTATTAAAAAATGCACGAAAATATTTTGTGACTAGTTATGTATTTTAGTTGTACCAATTACTTGATAATTACAATTGTAAGGTTTTGGGACTTCTTTGAAGTGCCAAGGTGATTTCTAAATAATTTAAGCAGTTGCGGTGTAAAACTATATATATATATATATATGCCAAAATATATGCCAAAAAAGGAAGAAAAACGTTTGGCAGTCCTCCAAAGACCGAAAAATGTCGTGCCGCCGAGCACATGAATTTTTTAAATTTTGACAATTTTCCAAAATCGGTTTATTTATAGAGGTGGTTATTTTATCATGTGCTAAGGCTTTTAAATGGTGGATAAAATGTAGAAATATCATTCATAACAATTTTGGTTACTTTGATTATGTATAAATAAATTTTTGTGCACTTAATATACGTCACAATATGCAAAAAATTTAAAAATAAATAGCGTTTTTCGCAGTTTTTCACATCTAAATCCCGAAAAGTCCCTTTGCGCCACAGCAATCAAAAGTTCGTGAAATTACCTTTAATTTGACCTCTTTTTTAACCCTTTTAAGATGCTTGAGAGCCGAAAAATCGTCATTTGAAAATTACATGAAATTTTGTTAAAGAGGTAAACTTTTCATTTCAGCAGATCTGGTCGATTCACATCGATTCATATGAGCTACGCAACACAAACAATAGGTCTTCTAGTACTATCAAAGACCTTCAACTTTATCTAAATAATCTAAATAATATCTGAATAAATTTATATCTAAAATTATAATATTTACAATATATCTTTTAAATTCTAAGAAAAACAAAATAATAAACTATTATTTCGCGTTAAGTATCCCGGAGAAATAACCCGAAGGGGAAGGCTTCCCAGGCGAAAAATCTCACCTGAGAAATCGCGTGAGAAATCGTGTGAGATCTCATTCGGAAATTTCGGTAACTTTATGAAACAATTCATCACCTGAGATTCCGGTGATTTCTCATTTGTAACCCAGTTAAAAAAAAAATCAGTCGAATTTAGTCTGATTGGAATCAGACTGAATTCGACTGATTTTTTCAAGAAGTATCACAAAAATATTGCTTTGTAAAGCTTAGAAAATTTTTGCAAGTTGGAAAAAAAATACCAGAAATTGCACTAAATAATTGAACATTTAGGGAGCATCAAGGGAGTTTCAAAGGGTGGCTCGCCCAGTGGAGCGTTTATTCTCTTGTTTGAAGATAACTGTTAGAATAAGTAAAATTTATAATAAATTTAAATATATAAAATTATAAATGTAATATAAATATCGATTTAGTAAACGTAATGAAATATATATCTTAC
>JAWWML010034939.1:0-10328 GCA_035047165.1 Ormyrus rosae
ATTTTAATGTTTATAAAATCATTAAACGAAAAAAAAATACATGTACGCGCGCGAAGCGCGCACAGACATCACTAGTAAACTCAATAAAGCCAAGAATTTTCAGTACTTGATTAAAAGTCGAGTAGCAGATCATTTAGTATTATCTACTTCCTATGCAATTATACAAAAGAGACTAATAACTTGTCCTCGCTTCCTCGAAAATGCAATCTATAGTCAGTAAACGATTGAGCGTCACTTTTTAATTTCTCAATATTGATTCGCACAATCATGAAAAAGAGTATTAATTAAAAAAACGTAATAATTTTAAATAAATCACGCTGAAGATTATTTGTATCAGTTAATTTTTATTAGCTATTTTTGTAGATTTACCGTATCGAATTTCCATTAGGAAAGATTTGCATTGAAAGCACTGGTTGAACGAGTCCATCTCCAACTCGTATCCCAGCTGCAGTCGGATCGAAACGCTCAGCTCAGCTGTCTTTCCTTTGTCTCTCTCGGTTTGGCACTCGCTCTCGGGCGATTTCCCCGAATCTCGGCGGTTCTCCTCCTCCAACGGTCGCTCGCTAATAATATCCGTCGCGACGCCCACGCGAGTCTCACCTCGAAGCCAGTGGGGAGGCGCAATTTTAGTATCCCGCCGGACGCTGGACCCGCAGCTTCTCGCACAGCCCTTTCGCTCGCGCGTCAGTGTGCCAAGTGTGCCAAGTGTGCCAAGTGTGACTCGCGGAGGAGATTACGTCGCAGACGCCATAACGGAGAAGGAGAGCTCGGAAGCCCCTGGGCACTCGCCAGGGGCAACTTCTCGCTTGACCGCGTACGTAGGGGGCTGCAATTTCTCTCTCTCTCTCTCTCTCTCTCTCTCTCTGCCAGCTGAAACGCGATCCCGACGCTCGGACAGAGCTAGTCTTTTCATTCGAAGCTGAAAACTTGCTGAATCGATTAAAGCATAACCGGTGTAATCAGCTCCATCTTGGGCAGAAACTCATCGAGCAACGTTCGATGACCCCGCTCGCGAGTTAATTGTAACAGTCGAGCAACAGACATACAGGCAGTAGATATAGCATCGCGCACCCAATAGAGGCAGCAAGTCCTTTTTTTAAAACGGATCGTCAAGTATCTTTAGAATTTTGAGAAAGAGGGAAATAGCAAGGGTCAAGGACGTACTAAAATATGTAATATTTTCATTTTGTGGAAGGGCAAATTTTACAGCAGTGAAGCTTTCATTTATTATCCACGTGGCAATTGTACTTTTCCAAGCGATGAAAACACTAATTTCTCCTTCTAAGCACATGATAAACGAATCGCGGTTTCGCGAGAAAGCACACGTCTCTATACACACATTTAGGCGGGAACATGCCCATTCAATTACGCTCGGTAGGCGCGGATGAAACTTTGTTTCCCAAGTATATAATGGAGGGCCGCGCGAATTTCGAACTTACCGAGGTCTTTGCCTTGGATAATGCGAGTTTAGTGTTGTGCGCTGCCTTAATCGATGAATAATAATTGTTCCACTTTCAACATTTAAATAACCCAAGCTGATAAATAGTTGTTGCAATGTATTATTAACGAACTTGGTAAACCTTTGAGGTGTCAAAAAATCTCTTAAAAATCGCTTTCATGCTAAAATTGATTACATGGCAAATTATCGTCGGGGAAAGCGGCGGGCTTAAAAAAATATCTATTGTTTCCCTTAGGAAAAAATGCGATCACGATAATGCGCTTCGCGCTGTCATCAGCCGGCTATGCGTCTGTAATGAGACTATTACAAGCTGTTGTTGCGAGCCTTCTCTACAATTAATAAAACGCAGCCCGTCACTCTGTCTTTATTATTTCGTAAATATCGAAAGTTCAAAGTTTCAGTTACTTTATTAAATGCAACACATTTTCTTTACATATAATAAAGCCACGTATAACATTTTTTTATGAATTACTTCTCTGCATTCGGGTATTAAATAACGACGTACTTATCCATTTAAATTTCATTGAACAAACTTGAGATCTTCCTAGTATATGAAGCGGCATTAGTTGCACTTTATCCGATGATTTATATTCATTCCAAAATTGTCGCGTCACCGCGACAACTTTCTCCGGCGAGACCTTAGACTTCTTTCTTATCATCGCGATTTTCATTTCGATTTCATCGGGAATGAGACAAGTGCGCATTGTCGCGTCTTCCCTCTCGCGTCCACTACCGGTTTCTCGTCATCGCATTGGAATGTCACGTGTGTGGATCGACGAATGAGGAAAACAGTGCTGCTGAGCTTGGAATACTAATGGGAATTCCAGGGGAGCCTGACGATTTCTTGCCTTCGATTCTCATGATTTAATCGAGTTAATATGCTAGATGTTATACTTTAAACGAATTAAGGAAGAAAGCAAAATCAAAATAATTTAATATGTTAAATGACATCTTTTTTACAATCGTTTTTCACTTATCACGAGTGTCAAAAAATAATCCTGTTTTACACGACTAAAAGTATAAGTAAAGTAGTGTTTCAATATTAGGAAAAGCGTCACTTTTATTATTGTTATTATTTTCGTAATCTGAAAGCAGGTATTAATAAAACTTGAGAAAACATTGGACTTGGCATTTAGAAAAAAGTTCGAGCTAGAGTTTGGCACAGCTCGAAATTTGGGCACTGGCTGCAAATTTCTCTACGCTGGAAATAGAGCTGACGGAATTAGAGGCGCTATTCTCTCCCTCGTGAAACTACAACGATCACCTAATCTCCTTCGACACTCGCGAAATTTCCTTGAATTCGACCGTTATCGAATTATAATAAACCTTTGACTTCGCTTATCTGCTCGTCTAAATAAAACTAATCTTTATTTATCTTTTGAAATCAATGCTACCTATTGACAACCTTGTCTGAATCATTTTTGGATAAACAAAGCATTAAATACGTGCAGCAACACTGTAAAACTAACCTTTTAACATTTTTAGTATTTTAATATCGTTTGTCGCAGCGATAATTTTCACCTTATAATACTCTGTAAAAGTTTGCTAATAATTCAATAATATTTTAACGAGGGCGAAAAAAAAGCATAAAATTAAGCAATTGCTTATTTTTTTATTGAAAGTTATGTGGTAGCTTCGATTAATCGAACAGCTCGATGGCTATATTGCCGCTCGTAACTTGACCGCGCTGATAAATCATAAGTCGTTGGGAGTTTTTTGCACACTACTGGACGATGATGGGCCGTCGTGATCGACCAATTTCTCGCCAATTGATTAATTAACCCGCGAAATCGGTCTCGATGTTGTACGTGCATTTGCCGGTAGCATCTTTATAACTTTAATAATGCCTTTAATACTTTCTGCTATTTCCTGTATATCATTCGCTTGTAGTAAATTAATATGTATAAGAATATAATAATAGAAATGATCCTGATTTCACGTTCATTTAAAAAGTTTGAAAAAATTGTTTGTTCAAGCGGGGAGAAAAGTCTCTTTTTCCTCGCTTCCGGCGGTGCGGCTTACCGTCGAAATAAGTCACTTTTTTTAAGTTTTCGAATTAAAAAAAAATGTTTCTTTTTTTTATCTGTTTTAAACTATTTTGTACTATTTCTGTGCACGATTTGAAATGCACGATCATCTATCAAACTTTCTAACACCAAATGAGGGCTTTTCATGCCCTCGTTGACAAAAACTCGGTATGTAACACGGTGAGAAACGCTATTTCAGACTCGGGTGAGGTATTTTCAGCACTCACCCTCGCTAGAAATAGCTCATTTTCTCCCCTTGTTGCACAATGTACTATTATTTTGAAATTTCTTAAATGATACAGGTTTATGAATATTTGCCAACTATTTGAATCGTATAAAAAGCAGGAAAATTCAGTTCACCGACAAATCTAATGATTTTTCTCGTTTTGTTGTAGCCTGAGCGAATGTTACTTCGCAGGGAAAGGCGCAGCGCTGGTACTGCCGCCAAACGAACGCGCCCGGCCGTCCCGGCGCGTCTCGGCGGCAGGATGCGACATTCAGCAGCATCTCCAGTCGATGTTTTACCTGCTCAGACCGGAGGAGACCTTGAAAATGGTGAGTAACACTTTGATTATTGCACAGAACCTTGGTTATTCCCTTAACTCGAATCCCCGATCCGATTCCAATGTCTTATTTCGGCTTCGTTGCGGTTTAAACAAGTTAACATTTTTTAGTAATCTTTTTACCTAACGAAAATCAGATCCGTTTTAATTATGTGAAACTCGGTATAAAAAATTACATTACGCATGTTTAATCAGAAGCAGTTCATTTAAAATTAAAAACAATTTACATGGTGCAATTACTCCTGTTTGTAAACTTGAATATAATTACTATAGAATGCAGAAAAAAAATTCTTTACCTTTGTCATTAAAAATTATTATTAGGCATTAAATTTCTTTCAATTCGAGCTTATTCGCACAGTTTCAGCTTATTCGTCCTACAATGCACCGACTTCAAATTGGAGGTTAAATACTTACGATCAATATTAATCAATTCTTACAAAAATGACCGTTAATATTTCGACTCCTCTGTCTTTTCCCCACCCCGTTTGTTGCTTGCTGCAATATTGCAGCAGGCGGCGCTCGGCGTTTGGGTAATTGACGATTTAAAATCGGGTCAATAATTAGTTGACAGTCTAAAAACACGCGGCTCTCGATTCTTATTATTCGCAAAGGCAATTTTCGTCAGTTCCACTGCCCGGCTCGACTACTGATCAACGCCCGCTTTTTCGCTTTTTTAATTTAAACTTGTCGGTTTCGAGTAGTCTTCTTTAGCCACATAAATCGACGTTCTTTTTTTTTATTGAGATATGCACGTAGGAATTGCCTTTTCAATCAACGGCTCTCGTCCTCCTTCATCAAGTTCTTAGAATTTGAATATTTCAATTTTAAAATGTCACTATTACAACGTCGTATTGGTGCGACTATAAAAAGCATCAGGGTTATATGTCTGGACAATATCGAGCAATTCTTCCACGAGTCGAGTTAACTAATTATCGATTAGAAACGCCCTTGTCGTGTTTGTATAGGCATACCTGATTTCCGATATGAACTTTTCGCTCTAAATACATTAAATCATTGATCTAAAAAATGCGCTTAATAAACGTTTCTACGTAAATCTCGCATCAACGCTCGATCAACTCTGACTGTACAGTAATAATTTTCAAAATCCGTAAGAATTTCCATTGAAATGAAGCCCTCGCAAATGAGAATTCGCAACAAAAGGCTAACAGCTCGATGCCTATCTCAAAATTTACGATCAATCCGAAACATTGAATACTCCTCTATCTCAGCTTCCCCCGTATATATATAAGCCACATTTAATTAACAAACAGCTTGCTTTGGTAAAAAAAAAAAAAAAAAATCGGTAAATAGAGGCCAAAAGTGATCTCCTAGTCGGAGTGAGATTTATCGCGGCCAGCTGACTCTAATAGCGCGCTCTCGCCTCCATACCTTTGCCTCGCTCGCAGCGAAAGGCGGCGGCGATTATGCCGATTGTCAATTGTGTAACTCCCAGCCTCACGTAGCGACCTTGACGGACGTGTCAAACGGCCAAATTGTAATTCCGCTTGTCGAGGAATTGCTGCTTCTTTCCTGCTTGCAGAGAATCCGTTTCCGGCGTGTAAAGGTGCACTTTGTCGAAATAGCAAACATTAGTTTTTATTAATCAAAAACTTTCCTTTGCTTATATGTACGCAGTTTCATAATTAACCTTTTACATAATATGCCGAGGAATTAGATCACGCAAGTATGGCAAGACTGATTTTAAGGCAGTTTAATCATTGAAAAATTGCTTCTTAGAAACAATTGGTTTTCTCGGTGGCTTCAAAGCCACGGTTCACTTTGTTCCACACAGATCCATTAAGCGTCAGACCTCTCGACACCTGTTATCGTCCCCCGAAATCTACCGCGCATTACTAACCCACTGAAGAAAAACTCGGTTTTTTGCGCAACGCAAGTCCCGAGCACGCGGTGCGACCTTGAGTCGTTGTTTGGCTTTCGTTGCGCTCGTTCCAATTAGAAAGCACCGCGCGTTCGTAAGTGTAACGGAGTCCGAGCGCAGATCCATACGATAAGCGATCGTCGAGGCTGCTGGAAGAGGAGGTGCTTCACGTCGCGGTCGGATATCGATGCGGTTCCAAGTGGCTTTGTGGATCTCGGGAATTTTCTGCACAGAGGCCGGTTTTTTTCTAACCTTTTACAGTTTTACTAGGTGTTTCAAGTAATTATAAAGATATAAAGTAAGTACGCTAAATTATGGGTTATTCGTTAAAAGCGTCCGCAAAAATTTTAAAATTACATATATCGCAGATAGTAGTTGAAGATAAAAAAAAATACGCTACCTTGAAAACCGTAGTTACTTGAAGCAATTTTCTAGAAAATAATAAACGAGTAATGAAGAAAAATACTATTAAAATATAAACTAGCCTATATCTATTTACACATTGTCTGTGGCTCTAGTGCAGATATTTGATTATCGCAAGTACAGAAATCGTAGTAAGATCGTTAAAACAAATACTCTTTTTTACTTTCTATTATTAAATTAAATTTCCACTTGATTCTTAGAAGATAAAGGCAGTTTTCCGAAAAGAAAACAAACAAAAGAACATCTGATTGCACTTTTGGTACAATAAACCATCCGTTTAAAACGCAGTCGATGTCATTTGTCAGTCGCGTGCTGGTACCTCCGAGAGGGAGAATAAAAGATCCGGTAATGGTAATTACCGTGGAAAATTCTCGGATCCTTACGTAAATTATTTCGCAATTGAGCGCCTCGTTTTTCATTCAGCGGAATAAAGGAAAATAATGCCGCGCGGTGCTGCAACCTCTTGACGAAAAAAATGTTCGATTGTTCGAATCCGAGCCTCGAGCAATTGACGTTCGCCGAGTAATGGTTGGCTTGTTTTTAAGGATTTCCAGGTTTTCTTGCGGTGATTTTCGCCAACGGTCACCGAGATTTTCCGTAAGCTTTAACGCAACGGTCGCCGGGGAATTTAAATTGTTCATGATCCTAAATAAATTGTTTTGTTAGATATATATTAAAGTTAGCACGTTCGAGCAAAGCAAAAGCATAAACCTAAGTCGGTCACTCGTTTCTTTTCTCCAGAAAGCCGAACTCTAATTGCGAGAAATAATAATAACGCTCCTTCGAAAAATAGCCAAGTTTTTTCAAGACCTACTTAAGAAAGGCCGGCATTTACCGACTGAAATAAAAAACTAAAAATCCAGCTAAGCCCGCTATTCCAAAGCAGTGCGTTACGAAAGCGTTTGCCGCGCGCACTCGGTTCCCCTCGAAATTATCAGCGGCACGTGCCCTCCCTTCTGGCCTTGATGCGCTCTCGCTCGCGCAAGATTAGAGCTCTCCTGCGCAGAGGTCAGCCCGCGCGAAGGGTTTGACCTTCGAGACTTGTGGAGCGGAGGTAATCGCGAAGCCGTATAAATCGCTTACGGGGGAGAGGAGAAATTCAGCGATATAAATAAACTGGCGCTTTGGTGCAATTGAAGCACGGCACCGGTTTTTCTCAATGTCCTTTAATTAAAAGTAATAATTTAATAAATATTATCGAGTACTTTTCTTACTTTTATGATTTTTATCAGCTTTAGATGAATATTTCATCACAGCGGAAAGAGTCAGTGATTCAGAGCGAATATTTAGTTTAATTTTTCATTAAAACAAGAGTTGAAAAAATAATTATCCAGCGAATCCCTAAAAAATGTCTCCCACCCACGGCAGCAATTAATCTCGAGTGGCTCTCGCAAAAAGAAACGCCGCGGAGAATATTAAAAGAGGATAAGGAGGGTCGGCCGCCCAAGGGGTTCCCCCCCTAGAATTCGTCTGCAGCAAAACGATCGCGTTATTTACGACGCTTTCATTAAGTCGTTAAAGCCGCGAAAACTTGGTCTCGTCCTCGTTTTATTCGTAATTTCGTTTTCGAGTTGAATTATTGGGCGCCGAGCGTGAGCGAGCGGCGCATGGGAAGAAGCTTTCTGGAGAGTCGTGTTTTTAGGCATTAGCGTTAAAGGCTTACCACGCCGTGGCTTCGTGTGCGCAAGAGCGCATTTATTGGGTTAGCGGCGTATCTTAATTACCACTCTTGTTAAATTAATAATAAAAAAATAAAAACATTGCATTATAAAAGCCGAATTTTTAGCTTGACGAATGCAAGCACGTTGACAAAGTCGTCCGGAGTAATTGCGGGTATAACGAAGATGAGTGAACGCGTGTCCCGCCGCTTAAAAGATCAGGAAAGTCCGGGAAAGAGGCGCGTGATCGGCACTCGCAATGCGAGTAAAAGTAGCCGGGCTTCCTCTCAAATATCGCGCGACGTGATGCGATTACCGAACCTTTCCGACTAGACGCATACATGAATATTTTGGATTGTCCCCGGTAACGGCTCTTCGAAAACTCTGCTCGTAACTGTGCTCCGAAGCATTAATCGAGAATTATGCTTGTAATGGCTCGTTGGGAACTCGCGGCGATGGGTTTATAAATAGATATGTCAGCTGGATTCTAAGCTGATTCTAGGAGTGCAAACTTTTATTTCTTCCTCACGTTCAAGCCTTTCTCTAATAAAATTTATATATTGCAAATTAATGATTCGTAAAAGATGGATGATTAGTAAATGAAAATTTAGTACTTGTCATAATTTACTCCACTTACATATAACTATAAACTATAATATCATTACAAGTGAGTTACAAAATTCTGCAACCTTAAGTTGTAAATTATTTAAAATCATTTAATAACAGAGTTTTATTATCCAAAATTTCCAGTCGAATGAATGAAAAAAAATTTCCGTAAACAAAAACATTAGCCACTTGCTTTAAAATAAGGGTGAACAACACTGTAATAATAGCAGCTCTTGCGTGTCCGGGAAAATTTCTGCACGCATTGACGGAGGATATCTGGCAAGTTTCATTTTCGTTCGTGCGTCACCCGGAAAGTTGGAAGAACCTTCTCGCACTGCCGCGGTTGCACAACTAGGTTTAACGATTGTTTTGGTTCGTGCCATGTAGCAATGAACTTCAGAGTGCACTTTTGAATTCAAAACAAAAATTTGCTAGTCCGTTAAAAAGGTTATAAAATCCATAGGAATTGATTAAACATTCAGCTAATTTAAAATTCAATTTGATAAAAAAATGATTAATATATGTAAATTGAAACATCGACAAAATGAAATCATTTCGTAGAACTTTTAGGAATGATTCATAAAACTAGGTAAACTGTCTCCGCATTTTATGGCGAAAGTTCATACAATGCCTCAGACCAAGTTGCATATGTTCCCGTAAATGACGGCTTAATTCGAGCCGGGGATGCGGCGCTTCGGAGTACCCGAATCCGTCCCACTTGCGGTACTCGCATTACTCGGCCCCGAAGATGACGAGCGGCCGTGTCACGATTGTGCCGCGGGCAAAGAGGTCGCTGCCAATGAAAGTCATGACTTCCGGTCGCGCACCGCACAACAGCCACTGCGGACCTTTATGTATTCATTAGCTATTTTTTCGCCTCTATCGATGTGCTTTAGGGAAATGCCTCTTGGAAGATTTACGGTCTGGAGCAATCTCCTTTAGCAATGCTGCATTTTTCCAAGTTCAAAAAACTTTTTCATCGTGAAGGAAGTCAATAAAATTGATTCGTTTTTTTAATTAATATTGAAATGGTGTATTTTATGTTAGATTTGATGAGTTAAGAATAAAAAACCGCTGCCAAGTCATTGGCAGTTAGCTTCCTCCTAACTAATTTATTCTTCCATTATTATCTCGTTTTTATTATTATTCTATTTTTATATGCTCATTTTAGAATTTAATGAAAAGCTAACAAAATTTAAATATAAATTTTCTTATTGGAATATTAAAGTCCTAAAAAAAAGAATTTTTGAAATTCCTTGCTCAAAGCTCGATTTCGCCCCAGCTTGAATAAAAATCATGCACCAAATCAAGCTCTTACAAGTCGTATAAAAAAATAATGTTCATGACAAAATGGCTTGAAATTTTTACAGTTTATAGCTACATATATTCTTTATTACCAAAAATTTTTTCAGAGCAGTTGATAGTTTAATTTAAGAATTATAAGCTTTTTTAAAAAAAACACTTTTATTAAAAACCAAAGAAACATAAGAGCTAGTGTAAATTTTTTTCTTTGAAATTATAGATATTTTTATGCTCTTCAAATTGGCCTTTGTTCGATTACAATATCTCAATCCTATCATTAAAAAAATTAAAATTAAGTTTTTCAAAAATCGAAAATTAACGATAAAACAAAAAAAAATAAGCTAAACAAAAAAAGATTTTTTTAGCCGCCATCACAAAATGAAAACAAAAAAAATGAGCCGTGAACGATGA
>JAWWML010034940.1:0-10321 GCA_035047165.1 Ormyrus rosae
TTTTTTATTTTTAGCACTTTAATTATGAAGTATAATTGCTATTTATTTAGTTAATTTGCCTACGGATAGAGAATAAGGGCGAGAAAAATCAGAAGAAAAAAATTTATGTAACAGCAATACTTCTGAAAAGCTGATAAACGTTGCAGAAATATTGCTGCAATTTTGCAAAATTAGCTAGTATACCATCCCATATTTTACAAAAGCAATGGAAAAATGGTAATGTTGGTTTGCAGGAATATTGGCTCATAGTTGCATAAATATTTCATAGCATTGTAGGAATACTTCTCATCATGGTTAATATTGCAAAACAACATTGGAGCAATATTGCTCCAATATTCAATGTTATATGGGAATTTTTAAAGTGACTTGAAAAGGTCAAATTAAGGCCAAATGTTGAAAATTCGTCCACAAACTGTTTTGCGGCCAATCACTGACCATTTTGACCTTAATGCCAAATATGAAAGTCATTTAGAAGCAGTTTTATTAAATAAAAAATTTCATTTAGTAAGTACCGTTTCCTTGGGGGTGCTTGTTTACCATGACACCCCTTGCCTCTTACTGGGGTGCTTATTTACCGTGAGTCCTTGCCTCTTACTGGGGTATTTGTTTAATAAACTACCATTCTGGACATAAAATTTCCTGCTCTTTTCGAACCCGAAAAATATTATTTAATTATTTATTAGATTAAACATAAAATCCTATCAGATAAATTAAAATTAATAAGTTAAAAAACCATCTTGTAATAATCAGATTAAAACTAACAAAATACATCAAATTTGAAAACAGATATAAATTCATTAAAATAACTATTATTTTAATGATTCAGAACTTAAAGAAATACATAACTAATAACCTCAAAATGACATATAAAATCTCATTAGTTAAATAATTTATTAAAACTTATAAAACTGAAGTATCTCTTAATAGGCTGATAAATCCTTGCAAAAATAAAATAAATCTTATAAGTTCTATTAAAAAATAATTTTTATAAGAATTTATGTGATGAAAATTAGTGTTATCTAATAAAACCTTACAAAAACTTGTAAAAATTTTTTATTACTTCATTTAAATTTTTTTTTTATCTTGGATTTTTATGAGATTTTATAATAAATTTCGGGTGCAAATATCAATTTAAATCAATTACAATTTTTTTTTAATAGTTTTTTTCAGACGTTTTCAAGAGGGTTAATAGTGGGAGAGTACATAACTCGTGCAGAGATGCAGGAGTTTGAGTGTCGTACAAAAAGTTATGATGGATTACATCGCAATTCAAGATAAATTCAAAATTATTACAAAAATTATTTTTTACAGAGAACAATTTAAATTCATTAATTTATTTATTGTGTTTTGTGTGAAAAAAAAATAAAATTTTAAAATGGTGGCACCCTTTTGACATTTTTTTATCTACATATTTTGTGTGTTAAAAGTGTCAGAAAAACTCGAGTTGCTCATTTTTTTTTTACTTTTTGTACTCATTTTATACCTCCACAGGCTTGCCCCGTATTAATATCGTATATTTTTATCATCAAGTTTTGTATAGTTATAGATATTATAAAAAAAAGTGATACAAGCGCATTATCACAGAAAACCTCAGTCACACAAAAATTAAAGGTTTCATGAATATGTTCATATAATTAATTTAATTATCATTAGTCTGTAGCGATTTGTAAGTTTATATTTCGCGGTCTAAAATGCCGGCCTAATTGCGAGCGCCCCACATACATATTTACAAAGTAGCTGAGAGCCACCGGCTCGCGTCTCGCGGTGAGGTCTTCCCTTTGGCGTTTCGACTCGCGAGCGATTAGGACCTTCGAGTGGAGCTCGGCCGACTCTAAGCGAATATTCGATTTAAAGACATTAATTGTATCGTGAAGCCAATGTGTTCATTCTTGTTGCACGAGAATAAAAGTATTTAAAGAGATTATTAGTTCTATTCTTTCGATTACCCATTTGCATATCAAATAAAAATAAATGTAAGTATAACAGTTATAAGTCTCTATTTCATTAAATTTTTTAATTCTAAAAAAGTTTTAATTTCGTCAATTTTTTTTTAAATTTGACAAACAATTTTTTAAAAAACTTTATTTAACATTTACAGCCACGTATAATTTATTGGCCGATGACAGCGACGAAACGATTTTCGATGAAGATGTCCGAGCTGACGAGGAACTAGCGTTTATCAACGAAGAAACTAGTCCATCGTCTAATCATCAAGGTGAACTCGTTTTCACGAGCAGTAGCGAGCAAACACGAACAAGTAGCAGCGAATTCGACAATGAGCCTAAGGAAGAAGGAACCAGGCGACGCACAGTCGATCTCGTCGATCATAGAATAGGAGGAAATTGAGACGATTAGCGGAGAGAGAGAGAGAGAGATAGTTCGTTCCTTATTAATGAATTTCCATGAACTCGCAAAAAGCGTTGTCAGGGCTATTTGCAGTGCACCTCCTGCTGCTGCCTCTACTAGCAACGAGAGTCCCGAGGAAACCGATGCTAGGCAGAGACAGCGACGAAATCTTCTATTGTCATTTTACAGAAGAAGGGCTTCGGAGAAGGAAAGAAATTTTCACCGCATAGAAGATCGCCATTGTTTAGTCTACCTCAGCTTTGATGAGCGCGATGTATTAGATCGACGTCTAAATGAAGGTGAAGTTTAATTTTTGTTATTATTATTTTTAAATATTTTTCTTTTTATTTATTTTTTAATTTTTATTAAAGTTTTGAGGAGGAGTTGAATAGTAATGAAATTATTATAGATTCATTGCCTCATCCAGAAACTGTTCGGGTACACTTGCGTAAAATCAGGCCCCTCACGCGCAAGAACTGCGCTGGTTTCACGATTTAAGTGAAGATACGTCCTTGGTTTTGTTTATGGAATCTGATTTACCCGATCTCTTACAAAGAGCACGCCATAGTTTTGCGGGACCTCCAAAAGAATAAAATAATATTTTTATTCTATATGTATAATTAAATGTTTGCATGACAGTTTATCCGGGGGACATAAGGGTATTAATCAAACTTATCAGATAATTCGAGAAGATATTATTGGATTGGAATGAGGAACGATATTTTGAATTATGTTCCAAAATGTTCAACATGCCGAGAGAAAAAGATAGATCGTTGTAAAACTCGACAGCCAATGATAGTTACAGATACACCAATTGAAGCATTCGACAAAGTTTCGATTGATACTGTAGGAAAATTGAGAATAACGTCTAGCGGAAATAATGATTTAATAACAATACAGTGCAGTCTTACGAAGTATTTAATTGCAGTTCCTATAAAGAATTTGAAAGCTGCGTCGATCGCCGATGCACTTGCTCAATATTTGATATGTAAATTGGGCGCTCCTCGAGCGCTATTATCCGATAGAGGAACCAGTTTCCTCTCAGAAGTCGTAGAAAATTTAATGAAAACATTTAAAATAAACCATTTGACTACCTGCGGCTATCGGCCGCAGACCAATGGGTCATTAGAGCGCAGTCATACACCGCTTGTAGACTTTTTAAGAAATTACTCTGAAAGATGTAACCATTAGGACCAACTGACACCGTTTGCTGTTTTTACTTACACTACTAGTATTTACGCAGTAACAAACTTTACACCTTATGAGTTAGTTTATGGACGAGTAGCACGATTTCCATTAAGTATTCCAAATAAGGAAAAGTTAAGGTCATATAATCTGTATTTACGCGACCTTATTTTAAGATTGGATTGAATGAAAATAATCGCAGGAGAGAGACAAATAGCAGCTAACGAAAGAGCGAAAGAACATTACGGCAAAAATTGTAAGCCTTTTAATGGTAAAGTAGATTATACTTGAAGCCGAGAATGTGTAAATTTGATATCAAAATACTTGAAATCTTAGACAAGAATGTAATTCTAGAATTGCCTAATGGCAAGAGAATTAGAAAATACATAGATAAACTATAACTAGTACCAGGATGACGAGACGACGATTAGTAACCGGGGTTTTAATTTTTCTTGTTTAGGGAGTCATGATGGCAGCTGAGGTATTGTTACTACTTTTTATATGTGGACAAAGCAAAGTACTACAAAATAGAGCCTCTGACGCAGAATCTAGGAATTTATTACGAGCACGCAAACACGGCATTTTTAATACGATTGAACTGGAAGATCATGGCCCCTCGAGAGTTTTTGAAGATTTGCTTCATAATTGTTCAAAGAAAATTAGGTTAGAAGAGTGCGAAGGTATTTTAAGAACAGAAATCATCGATTTAAAACAATTGTGAAAGAAACAAAAATGGCAGTTATGGGGGTGGTGGAAAAGTTGGAAGAAATAGAAAAAAGAATGGAATAAATCGAGGAGGCTAAAAGAACGAGAAAAAAGAAGTTCAGAAAACAAAGGACTAATGATGGACCGCATGAAGGAAACGGAAAAAGAAAACGAGATAACAAAAAGAGAGATAGAGAGGAACAGAATGGAGATTGAAGCAATTAAGAGGAGATTGGAAGAAAGGAAAGATACAGAGGTGACAGAACTCAGACAGACGACGGAGAAAAAGAAGGAGAGGGAGGAAAAGGAAATTTGGAACAGGAAAAACATGGAGTGGATAGCGGAAGCGAAGGAAAGGGAAAGGAGGGAGAAGAACATAATCTTAACAGGACTGAAAGAGAAGAAAATTTATAAGAGAGAAGAGATAGAGGATTGAATAAAAGAAAAATAAACACAGAGGCGAAGATAATAAGAGTATGGAGAGTGAACGTGGAAACAGGAAAATTCATGATCGGAGCACAATGTGAGAAAATAGAAATGAAAGAGAGCATAATGAGAAAAAGAAGATTCTGAAGGGGAGGGAGTTCTACATAGAGGAAGACCTAACATGGGAACAAAGAAGAATAAGGGAAAACACTAGAGAAAAGGCAAGAGAAGAGAGGGAAGAAGGAAGGGAGGCGATTGTAATCGAATACAGCAAGTTAAGAATAAAAGAGGGAACGTGGAAATGGAACGAAAGAAGTGAAAGGAGGTTTCTTAACAGAGAGACGAAGCTCCGAGAAATAAGGGGGAACTATAGAGGGAAACAATGAAAGAAGGGAGAGAACAAAACAAGGGAAGGAGAAAGCGAAAGAGAAAGGGAAAACAATATTACTGTGGAATATAGCAGGAACGAAGAGTCTAAGCAGAGAGGATTGGGATTACATAAGTAAACACGAAATAATAGGACTGGTGGAAACATGAGAAGAAGAAGGGAAAGGACAGAACGGGAGAAAACTGAATGAATTGTAACGATCGAAAATCCGTTACAAAGTTTAGTTAAATTAATTTAAAACTTAGCCAAAAGAAACGAGACTCGAATCTGCAGACCCGAATCATAAGCGGGAGGCGAACGCACAAAAATATTATACCGAATTCATCCTAATTTCATTTTGTTTATATTTTTTTTATGTAAAACTGAAATTTTACTGCTCGACAGCGGTACAGAAAAAGCGGGATTTCAACGAAGCAAGAACCACCAAAAGACAGTAACATATCAACGAAAAAGACCAACATCAAGTCTACTAGTAACGCGTCACAGTCGCGGAGCGAGCGGCGACGTAGATAGCAGACGATGCACGGCAAGATGAAGCCCGAGACGAGGGCAGGCAAAGGCTCGGAGCGGAGAAACTGCAGCGACGTGGAAAGCCAGCAATCGTCACTTAATAATCGCTAAAGGCAACAACGTTCGACACCTTGGACTACGCAAACTACTCAAACTCTGTTGCGGCCGTAGTCGTCGAGTTCAAATTCGCGCGCGAGTCGCGAGAAGATCGCGCTAACGAGTCGCGTGACAGGTCACACGGTATCGATGCGCTTACCGGTGCCCCTTCCACTCGCACCTTCGTCCGAAGTAACTGTGTGGGAGCTTAATTCATTACTATAAATAGAGCAGACACCCCCTGTTTGAGCTCTCTTGGCTTCCGGTGACCAGCTCCAGTGGATCGGACGAGGGTGCGTGTGTCCGCACGCTCCCCGGAGCACGTGGCGTGGCTACTTTCGCGAACACTAGCAATCTTTATTGTGAACATTTTCTTTTTTTCTTTTTTACGCGAACAAGTGTATAAGTGAAGTGGAGATTAATAAATCTCAGAATTTATTGTCTTTTTTTGTCTTGTTTTTTGTCAACGTTTAGTAACGAATCTATTCCGCCTTCTCCTTCCCACCCAAACATCGTGGTAAGCTCGAATTTTTATTGACGCGTTTTGTGTCCGATAAATCTTGCATTGGGCAAGATTCGGGCACGAACATTTTTTGGTCCTTCGAGCCGGATCTGCGTTAAGCAGATTCAGTACATTCGGCAACCACGTGGAGAAGTCTACGAAGGTAAATTCGTTTATCAAGCCCACGGCTTACGCAATCATTTTATTGGCAACTTGGCCTTAAACTTCAAGTGCACGAGTGGGCAGTGCTCAAGATCGACCAGTGACCTTGAGCAGCAGCCTTCTGTGCAAGAGGTTCAAGTATGCGCGGCGCCCTTGAAAACCCTAGTTCAAAGTGTGCGCCGTCGCCATTTGTCGTGCGCGAGAATCGCTCACCGCTTCAAGTTACTCGGCAGTTCGCGCGGATCTAACACGTTTTCACGGCGGGCGGACTTCTACCCAGAGAAGACGTCGCCCCAGAGAGTCTGTGAGTTGAATAACGTGGTGAGGGGTGCAGCGATAATCCAGGCCCGTCGATCGTGATCGCGTGGCCGTGGCAAGAGACCCGTACGCCGCAGTTCTTTCTTAAGCTGCCCCCCCCCTAACCTCTACGTGCTTCTCGTTTTGCCATTCAAGCACCTGCCTTTTTTTTTCTCGCCTTTTCGTGTCCATCTGCTTGGAATTTGCTGGTCATTGCCTAAGAGAAGCTGCATAAATTCGGTAATTGAGGTTAGTTCGCAACGCAGGCCCTTCTGATTTTCCTTCAGACTCACTCTTAATTTCAATAATTGAGCAAGAAATCTTGTCGGTTACTAACCATGGAGGCTCTTAATAACCAGCTTGCTAGTGGTGATTTAGTGCTTAATTTTCTCAGAAACCTACAGAAGGTGGGGACTGATGCGATGACCATTGACTTGCTTCATAAGCGACTCGACCTCTTAGAAAAGTACTGCGACCGTTAGGAGAGGAGCTCAAGGACGAGAACTACTTCACCCAGGACCAGTTCTCGAGTGTGGAGCAATCATACTTGGACACTAAGATTCAAGTTACTAACATACTTGCAGTCAAGTTTGGGGCAGTGCAAGAGCAATTGGGCTTAGCTCCCAGAGCTGTCGAGACTGCACCTAGAATTATGTCAACGACTTCCTCAGTGCCCAAACTGGCACTGCCTCGCTTCAGTGGCAATTATGAGGAATGGGAACACTTCAAGGAGATGTTCACCTCCATTATCAAGGACAATCCCACGTTGACACCTATCCTGAAGCTCCAGCATCTGATGTCCAGTCTAGAGGGAGATTCGGCTCGACGACTCAACCATATCACGGTAGAAGGCAGAAACCTTGATGTTGCTTGGCAGACGCTCACTCGCAGGTATGACAATAAGAGACGCAGGCTCAGTGCGCATCTTACTCGTTTGTTCACTATGCCTCCAGCCTCTAGTGATGCAGTATCAGAGATTATTCGACTACTTGACACTACTAATGAAGCTATTACGGCGTTGCGTGATTTAGATAGACCAGTTGGACATTAGGATGATTGGTTTATCCATGTAGTGGTGAGTAACTTACATAAAGCTACTCGCCTAGACTGGCAAAAGTCCTTAGAAGGGAGGGAAGCCTTTCCGAATTATGCACGACTGATACAGTTCCTCGATGATCGAGTGGAGTCACTGGATACAGTAGATTTTGACCTCAAAGGAGCTTCGGCTCTCTCAAAGACCAGTAAAGCCTCCTATATTCAAAAGGTAAAATCGACTAAAAATGTTTCAGCAAACCTAACCTGTGGATCGACTTCGCACAAGGCAGCTGGAAAGCCCCTTTGCGTCTCCTGTAGCAAAGATCACTTCATCGGCTACTGCCCAAATCTGCTACACAAGGATACGGAGGGACGTCGACGTCTGGTAGAAGCCTTGAAGCTCTGCTTTAATTGTCTGCGACCAGGACATCCCAGAGCCAAGTGTACCTCAGGAAGTAGATACAAGGTTTGTCAGACTGACCATCACTTCCTGCTACATCAGGATAGAATAGCCAGTAACCCGTCTATGTCGCGGACAGCAGAACTCAACTCTACACCTGAACCTAACCTGGATGGGAACACGGCCTCTCACTCGACTCAACTACACAGTCATGCTGCCGTAAAGGGTATGGACATTTTACTTGGAACAGCTGAGGTAATACTTGAGTCTTCCCTTGGTGAATCCTTTCAGTTCAGGGCTCTGGTCGATCCAGCTTCTCAAGGATCCTTCGTGACCAAGAAGGTAGTTCAGGCCTTCTCGCTTCGCAAAGCTAGCTTGCGGACAACAGTTTCTGGAGTTGGGGGAGAGGTGACCGCGGTGTCTAAGGCCACTGTCACTCTACAACTCAGATCTAGGATCAATCCTAATTTCAAATTAAGTTTTTCAGCTGCCGTTCTATCCAAGCTGACGGGTTTGTTGCCTGGCACTCCAGTGGCAAACCAAAACTGGGAGCATATTAAAGGATTGCAGTTCGCCGACCCAGATTACGGCAAACCCGGTGCAGTGCATTGCATACTCGGTGCAGACTTATACCCAGCGCTGCTATTGGACGGCGTGAGGCGTGAACGAGGAGACCTGCCCGTTGCCCAAGAGACGGTCTTTGCTTGGGTGATCACCGGACCCACCGGCAAACTGCAGGCGTCAGCGTCACGTATGGCTCATCTCACGCTGACGCGCGATGAAAACCTCTCTGCGGATTTGCGACGCTTCTGGGAACTGGAAGAGGCTGCCTGTGAGCATCCGCTCTCCCCTGAGGATGCCGAGTGTGAGGCGCACTACCAGCGCACTCATCGTCGAGACTCGACGGAGCGATACATTGTCCGCCTACCCTTCAAGACGAGCCCCGAGTTGCCTGCGTCTCGAAGTATCGCTATCAAGCGTCTGCTTTCGATGGAGCGGAGAGCTGGTAGGGACGACGAGCTCCGACAGAAGTACAGCGACTTCATGGAGGAATACGAGAACTTGCGTCATCTACAGGAAATAAGCGTGCCAGTAGACTTCGAAGAGGATTACTTTTTACCTCACCACGCCGTGTTCAAGGCGATGGCAGTCGCAAGATCAGGGTGGTGTTCGACGCATCGCAACAGGCCGCCAATGGCCGGTCCCTCAACAGTTTCTTGCCGGCTGGACCCAAGTTGCAGAAGGCCATAACGTCCGTGCTGACTAACTAGCGAATGCACAAATATGTCTTCACCGCCGACATCGTGAAGATGTTTCGGCAAATCAAAGTCGACGAAGAGGACACTTGGTGGCAACTGATTCTGTGGAGAAAGGCGCCCGAACTCCAACTGCGAGTGCTGCGTCTGCTAACTGTCACCTATGGGACGGCGTGCGCTCCGTTCTTAGCCATACGCACGCTACTCCAGTTGGCTCAAGATGAACGCGCTCGCTTCCCCCTTGGTGCCCAGATCCTCGAGAACGACTTCTACGTCGACGATGTCTTTACGGGTGCGACTACGTTGGAGGACGCAAGAGAAGCGCGCGTCCAACTCCAGGGTACCTTGGCATCTGCAGGCATGAGCCTAGACAAGTGGGCTGCCAATCAACCGCGTATTCTGCCGGAACCAAATCCGACCAACGTCCTCGAGCACACTTTTGATGACGAGGTCGTCTCCACGCTCGGACTGCGGTGTGGAGCCCAGGAAGCGCCGAATTTCGTTACCCCGTGCAGCTTTCTTCAACGACGGAAATTATTACGCACGTCTATATGACCCTCTGGGCTGACTAGCTCCAGTTACGGTTCGAGCAAAAACGCTATTACAGTTACTCTGGATCTCTGGTCAGGATTGGGATGCACCTGTCAATCCGCAATTGAATGCGCAGTGGAGGCTATTTCGCGAGCAGTTGAAGACTTTGGAGGAACTTCGCATCCCTCGCTGGACTGGAGCGTTCCCGATCCAGCTGGGACAATTGCACGGATTTTCAGACGCCTCGGAGAAGGCGTATGCGGCCGTCGATTATTTGGTAGTCACGGACTCGGCCGGAGGCATTCGGAGTACCTTCCTTGCAGCCAAAAGCAAGGTGGCTTCTACAGGGTGTTCCGAAAGGTATTGTCAGTAAGAAAATACCTTATAGAGGAGCAAATTCTGAGCCGAAAATCCTAATACCATTTTTGCATACGCCCGATAGTTTTTTAGTAAATGTTAATTAAAGATAAAACCAATGAGCG
>JAWWML010034941.1:0-10319 GCA_035047165.1 Ormyrus rosae
CTTCTACTTATTGCCAAATAAATCGAAAAAACGATTATCATGGCAAATTAAGAATTCACCTTCAATGATTCTACGACGTTTTGCAACGATTAACAATGTTACGTTCTCGGGAGAATGTACTAACTATTTATTTTTGTCCTAGCGCCGAGCGGCTTGCGCTTTAATTGGACTTTAGCGTGGCTTGAGGAGGCGGAATAAGGTGTAGGATATGTCGGCCAGGCTCGAAAACCTTTGCCGGGAGAATTATATTTTATTATTATTTAAATGGTTTTCTTACCTTTTTCTGCTACTCTCGATTGGGTTGGAGAATAATTTTTAACACTCCGATTTAGATTTCAATCAATTTATTGAATTTTCCGGAAAATATTACAATAATTTTTATACTCAAAATCGTACGCGGCGGCACTTGACACGCTCGATTCGATGTTTAAACAAATATGAGGAAAATATAAAATATAAAATATGTCGGTTGATTGAGAAACGAAGACGTCGGCACCTGGCACACTCGACCCGAATTCAAATTAAATCCGACAAATTACCGAAAAATACTGGCCTGTAACTAGACTTAGTTCGGTGATGCTAAATCCCGGTTCTCGCGGTGACTCGGAGACGAAGTAAGAGTAGCCGTAGAAGTAGAAAGAATAGAGGGAAATGCCCTCTATATATATGATAGAAAATCCCGATTTGGCGGCGATTGTTTCTTTTAGATATTAGTTTTCGTATTACCTGTACGATTTCCGAACGGTGCATCTGATAACGGGGATTAAAAATTGTCGGTGCGCTTTATTTGCTTAGATATAGTTTTATGGCCCGTCCGTCTCCGCAGTCGGACCATCTGATAAAAGGGATTAATAATTTCGGCGGCCGGTTGCTACGTCATGTTCGTTTCTCGCAACTTAAAAATAATACTTAAAATTAGAGTTAATAATTATTCCTAGATTATAATGTATGTGTAATTGATAAGAGTATTCTACGTTTGTTGTAACTTTTATAAGTGTATGTGGAATATTACAATAGTTATTATTTTGCATTTTAATTTGTTTTGCAATTAAAGTATTTCTTTTATTGTTATCATTTGCTTATCTAAACTATTAAGAAGTAAATTTCTAAATCGATTAATAAAGGAAAAGAAAATAATAATATATATATATATATATAAAAGAAAAAAAAAGGAAGAGGGGAACGTAGTGATACGTCACACCTCCCTACTTGGATTATTCATAGTCCCTTATGAATCCGGTACTCAATTGATTTAGTAATTTACCTTTACATTATATAAAATGGAAAAGGAGGGAGATTAGAGAGGGAAGGAGATTAGGTCTAATTGCATCTCTTATGGACGTAGAGTAACATATGGAGCGATTACGTCCAGTTCTTCCTTCTTCAACTGATATTTTAGTACGGCGTAATTTTTCTTGTGTAGTTGCACCTGAGTGCAACTTTTGTGTAGATTGAGTTTCTTCGAGGGTTGTTCATGTCGATAGCGTTGGCAATGCTTGCACCGAACAGGGCAGGGGATTTCCCAAGTTACATGGCAGTCGACGAATCCTGGGTTAAACCCATATTGGCTGAGAATGGTGAGCAGCTGTACTTCTCTAATGGTTCCCATCTTGTCTGAAGGAAGAAAAATCCAAAAAAAAAGAATTAGTAAGAGTAACTCCTCAGAGTCCTATCTGAAAATGTCTTGATCCAACACCAAGTAAAGAAGGAGCAAGGATTGTCGTATGTAGTTCCATCCTGTTCTCAACGTTGGTTGCATGTTAGCAATTGCTTGCTTGTCGAGAATCCGAATGATGTTAGGAATTCAACATATTGTTTGAACAGTAGTGGTTTTGAGGAAGGGAAAAACACAGGTGGGATGAAGGTTTGTGGTTTTGGAGGAAGTGGTGGGAAGAATGGGCCCCATCCATCGCCCGTTTTCAGTGAGGTTCACCAAATACGTTGGTAATGCATCGACAACGACGTCAATGTTACTTGAAGCGTTGGAGGTACATTAGCAATCATATACCTCTCCTTTTTTTGGAGGGGAAAGGGGAGACAGGGGTTTTAGGTATTACAATTTTTTTACAGCTTATTCTATGATTACATGCTTGTCATACCCAACACCGTAAAACAAATTATATCTAATAATTACAATAAGTACTAACATATAATAACTAATACCATAAGACAACTAATTTACGTTAACGACACCAAAATTAAAAAAAAAAACTTAATTACTACGTGTGAGCGTGATTTCTCATGTAGGGGTATCCTTATTGGTTACGTCCTGAATGGGACATTGCTCTATTTGAAGATTATAATCTATTTCGGGGTTGAACGTGTGAGCACAGGTATAATAACGTGCAGGTTTATCGTAGGTTGGGGAGAAGGATTCGATCTCTGGTGTTTTGAAGGTTACCTCCTTCTTTTGTGGCTTAAAAGAGAAGGAATGTAAGGTGGGATTTTCCTGTTGCGTCATTGGGGTAGATTCGGAAGGTAGTATGAGTTCTATGGGTGGTGGAGGTAGTTCGTCTAAATTGAATGTGTGTGAGTTGCGGCATTCGCATCTTTGTAGACTAATAGGTAAGGTATTAGTAGAAGGTTGCGGTCTTATGAAACTTTTATAGATGTAAAAGAGTCCGAGTAAAATTGCGGAAAGGATTGTTATATATATGACGGTTCGTAGGGTCGCGATTTGGTGAGAGAGTTCTTGAAGATCTTCATCGGTTGCGACGTTGAGCAGAAGGTGTTCCTTGGGGCTGCTTGTAGAGTTGGAGTTGGCGAAGTTGAGGACGATGGTTATTTCATCATCGAGCAATGTTGGTGTGAGTGTTATGTCGGTGAAATTGTGAGACAGGTGGCTAGTGATCTCGAGAATTAAATGGCTGAGATATTTCTTACTGAGCAGCTGCTCGTTGATATACTGGTTAGTGGCATCTTTTAGTGCGTTGTAGATGATCCTGTAGGTCTCGTGGTGGTAGCTTAGTAGGCTAGACATTCCGGCATACCATAATGATGCGTTGGTCTGAGCGTCGAATCTGGGGAGTTTCCGGGCTTCATCGGCTGGAACGATTAGTGGTTGAGACATTTGTGTTAGTGTGCGGTGTCTATCGGTAAGTGTTGTGATTCGTTTACTGATGTAATCTGATTCTACGGTCATCGTGGTTGGGTTGGAGTTATTTCCGAATTGGTCTGGTATGCTCATTACTAAGGCGCGGAATTCTATGATTTCCGAGAGTGAGTCCTTGATGATTGCTAGTTGGCCGGTGTTTAGATTAAAGTTGTGGTAAGAAACAGTCATGTCTCGGATGTCGTGTTTGTAACCTGTTTCCAGGGTCGTTAACTTGCTTATGCCTAGTTGGACTTCGAGTGACCACTGTACGTCGGTGGCCATATTTGATGCTGCCGTGAGCAGGGTCAAGATCAATGCCTTGGTGTTCATTGTTTGTTTCTTAAAAGGTTCCTATGGGCTAAATGCTGATGTAAATATGAGGTTCTCTTCTCTTATCTAGAGAATATTGAGTGAGATAGTGCGTGCAGAGAAAAAAAAAAAAAAATTGGTGTTAGTGTTAGTTTGACCCTTTTCCCTTTTGTTAATTTAGAGAAGGTAGTGGTATTTGAAAGCGGATTAATAATTAGAGAAGGTGTTATTGATGCAGGTTAGTATTTGTTAAAGCTTGTGGAAGGATTTGGAATTTGCTGGGATAGGAAATTATTGGGAAGGCAAGGGGTTGTAGTCTTCTGTTTCCTTATGATCCATGTTAGGGCTGAGTTTTAGCGGCAATACTTCGTTTTTTCCTTCCTCGAGGTCTTTGTAGAAATCCTTTTGCTTTCTTAGGCCTCTTTCGAGACTACGAATTTTTATGATGTAGATTATATTGATAATCAGGGATAATGAGACTGACAATACTATTAGGATTAAGCTTCCGTAATTAGTGTATTGAAGGGGCGGCTGCTGTGGCTTGTTTGCTGGTAGATCTCTTGCTTCCGCGTCGAGTGGCAGTGGCGGGTATTGAGGACGTTCCTTTTGTGAGAACGAGGCGTTAATTTTTGCAATAGTAAGGTTTGAGGCTAAGGTGGTTATATTCAGATTAAGGCTTGATTCGAAACGATATTCTGCCTTGGTCAATACTTCGGTTCTACCTTTTAAATGTATTTGGTCAAATTCGATTCGACAATCAGATGCGAATTGAAGGAGTCCGGTGTTATTGATGGAGATTGATTCTGAATTTTTATTAGCGCAGATTAGTAGTAGTGTGATTGGTTGTTTTAGTGAGAATAACCATCCGTCTATGGACGATAGACGCGTCCATTGATCCTGGAAATTGTCCGATAATCTTATGTCGCAATTTGAGGGTAGTGTATGCGGGTTACCATATAGGAGGCTTCTTTCGCAAATTTCTTCTTCTGAAAATGGTCCTTGGTGGTTGCAAATATGGTAGTTGTATAAGTTGACGCAGGGGACTAGTGATTGGTGTTCTAGAAAGGTGTGTATGCGGTTGTCTTCTCTGATAGCTATGTATTCGTGTTGGGACTCGATGCATAAGGAGGTCGTCGCATGGTCCGTAAGGTTTTGTGGTACTCGCACTGAGTGTGTTTTGTAGAGATTGAAAGATGTTGGCTCTATGAGTGGCACGGTGACTTCGATAATTATAATGTTTCCGATGTATCCTAGTCGTATATGAGATACTGTGGCTAGGTTTCTTAGAGATAAGTATTCTCTGGGAATGGGAAGGTCAGCGTCTGGGTTGACGTTCTTGATTGAGTCGAACGTTTCTGATAGCTGGGCGCCGGTCTAAGAGCGGGATGCAGAAATCCTTTATTTGCGTCATCTAATATTGAAAGTATTGTTTGATATGTATTGAGATGGGTATTGGTGGCGATTTCTATTGCGTCGAACCAGGAGTTTAAGGAGTTGGTGTAGTTACGTAGAAGAGTTGCGTTGTAGGGTTCTTTATGGCTGTGTGTAATAGTTCGGGTCTGTAGGAAAGCGATATCTATTTGATCTTGAAGGTCCTTGATTGTTGGTGTGATCCTTTTGAGGGCGCTCTGTATTAAGTGCGCTCCGTGTCTGGGTAAGTACGTTATGTTCTTCGTTTCGAGTTCTGTTATGGCTTGTGTGTAGTGTTCTCCGTCTTCTGCAGTTAGTATTCCGGGAAGTAGTACATTTTCTCCAAAGATCAGTGGCGGTGAGGAGAGCGCAGGAAGGTAGAGGGCTTCAAACTCTCTGCTTCTAATAGTTATTTCATTATATAGTTTGTCAGCGGCTTGTATCCTTGAATTAGCGAGGTCAAATTTGGAAGAGTCTTTTTCACATATAGTGGAATTTTTAGGGCATAAGTCTCTAAGAGTGTCTAGTTGATTAATTAAGAGTCCACCATCGTGATTGTAATTACTGATGTTTATTGGAAAGGCGATTTTCCATTTGCCTTGAATAAAACGGATATTGTGGAGTTTCTCGAAATATATTCCAGGATTATTTTGTAATTTAGTCAATTCATAACTTTTGTCTGCAGTCGCGAGTCTGAGAATCGATAGGATGAGGAGGGCAAACATTTTCTATCCTGTAACAGACAAGTATGACGGTTCGTTGGAGTGAGCCACATCTGTAAAGTTATTTCCTAAAGTCATATTCCGTCTAGGGTTAAATATAATATGATCTAGTGGGTGGTCCTGAAAAATTTTTTTCTTCTATGCTAATTTATCCTCCCTACTTAGATCGAGGAAATACACATTTCTCCAACGTGAAAGGAAACGGTGACGCGATTGAATTTTAATCTGATAATTTTCTCGGGTTTTCCGACGAAAAGGGTCAGCTCGTATTGGTGAAAAAGATTCGGGAGGTGGAAATCGGCGGTTAGCCAGTTCTGGTCGTTCATGAGAGCTTGTTTCCTTCTACGGCGTGCTCGTTTCAAGATATTTTTGACGAGGTTGTCTGAGTGAATGATGAAAGGGCTGGTAGGGTAATAGCCGATTTTTTGTTCATTAATCGGTTCTCCAAATAATCTACTAAGATCGAATGCGTCGTCGGGGAATCGTTTTGCCAGCCAAAAGGTATCGTTAATGTTCCGGTTGAAAGTAGTCAAGGGCTGGTTTAATAGCAAATACTCGCAAGCCATTTTACCGTCGGCTTCGTACATAGCTTGTGCGTGAGCACATATTTTATTATGATGCGTGTGCTTACATGCGAGGAGGTTTTCGTGAGTTAGAAGACTGTATCCTCTTTTATCATGGCTTACTGCTATGAAGGGGGCCTGTGGTTTAATATAAGCGCTGACTAGGTGTGATTCGTCTTGTTGAGGAATGGGTACCGAATGAATTTTAAACAATTCTGTAGGAAATTTATTTAAGAGTGGTATGCTAGTTTCTTGCGTGAGTGATTGGTATTGGGAATTCGTAACCGGGGTGTAAGTCGATCATCTGTCGAATGATTTGTTGGAGTCGAGATGTAGATAGCAACGAAGGGTGTAGGTTTCCTAATCTTGCGGAACGGACGGCGTCGATCAGTGTTTGGAAAGTTTCTCGGTATAAATTTATTGCTGATTCGATTGCGTTTATGGTCTCCAAATATCTCCGGTCGATCTCAATTTTGTGCCAATGGTCAGTTAAATCATATTTTATTTTGATCGTTTCTAAATAAGTCTTATGTGCTTCAGCCATGGTAATTCGGGTTTTATTAATTTCGTCCATGACTGTAGCTAATTGATGTTGTACTATGTGTGTTTCTTCCTTAGCAAGTCGGGCTAATTGGTTTTGTCCTCTAAATAATTCTTGTATCTTTTTACTGTAATATTGGCCGTCTTCTTCGGCCAGTGTTCCGAAAAGGCTTTTACTAATACTTCCTATAAATCCGAGGGGAGCGTTTCTTTTTTTGATAGTGGTTGTAGTGGGGACTGGAATTGGTTCTATTTCTTCTACTTCTCTCATTGTATCTAACAGTTCTTCATAGATTTTCGCAGTTCCCTTATTCCTAGTATCTATGTATTCTATCCTTTTTAGTAAGGTTTCACAAGTGTCGGGGTAGGCTTGTTCATGAAAGCAATGATTCCGCATTTCTCTGAATATATAAGTTATGTGTGTGGAATTATAGTGAAGGGGGCTGATATCTATAAAGACTAAAAGCTTCCATTCGGCTTCGATGTAGCGGATGTCTTGAAGTTTTTCAAAGTAAATTCCGGGATTATTTTCGATGTTTTGAATATTGTAATCAGAACTCATCTGTTCCATCGTTGCTTTCTGCATCAACAGCATCACGATGAATATTGCTAGTGACGGCATCTGGAACAGAATGGACGGGTTTGATTTTGTCCATGTGTTTCAGGATACGATTGCCTTTTTCGTCAATTAATACTACATTATGTTTCTCTAGTAAATTTGCGACGATATATGGTCCGATGTACATGCGATCTAGTTTGTTTTTCCTAGGTTCTTTTAAGACGTAAACTCTATCGCCAGGCTGATAGTGGTGTTCTTTAGCAGTTCGGTCATAGTAAGATTTGGATTTGCGTTTAGATTTGTTTAGTGATTCGGCCGCGAATTGTCTTATGTCATTTAAGCGAGTGACTAATTCTGAAACGTAAGAAGGGTAGGTCTCTATTTTATCGGTGGGGAAAGAGCTGGGCGTACGTGCCTTCTTTCCGAATAATAATTCGAACGGGGTGTAATTCGTGGATTCGTGGGTACTAGTATTGTATGAAAAACTTGCAAAGGGTAGTATTTTATCCCAATCTTCGTATTTTTCGATGTAATGACGAATATATTCGGTTAAGACTATATGACTGCGTTCTAATCCTCCGTTGGACTGAGGTCTATAGCCGGACGTTGTCATGTGGTCGATTTTAAAGATTTTCTCTAGTCTTTGCATAACCTTCCCTATTAAGGATGGTGCTTTGTCGGATAGGATAATACGGGGGGATCCGTATAACATAATGACGTGTCGTGCTAAAGCGTCGGCAACTGTTTCTGCTTTAGTATCTGGTATTGGTATTGCTATACAATACTTACTTAAGTGATCTTGGATGGTCAGAATATGTTTATTACCGTTCGGCGTGGTGGGTAAGGGACCTACTGTATCAATAGAGATTTTGTCAAAAGGTTCTATTGGGGTCTCTGTAATGATCATAGGTTCTCTATTTTTGATTCTAACTAGTTTTAGTTCTTGACAAGATTTGCAATTTCTTACATATTCTGTAATATCATTTTTCATACCATTCCAATAGAACTTTTCTCTAATTCAGCGGTAGGTTTTTGTGATTCCTTTGTGTCCACTAATTATACTATCGTGGTTTTCCTTTATAATTTCATAGCGAATATCTTCCGGTGGAACAGTAGTAGTTCCGTAGCATATGTAAATTGTGCAGTCGTATTTCCCTAATTCCTCCTTGATTAAGTCTAGAAGGACTGAAAATGTCAATTTTTCGGTTAGGTTTCCGTTTTTAGGTAAGCGCAGTGACTTTATTTGATAAGTATCTATTGTTTGTCCTAGATTCTGAAGAGCTTTGCGAATATCTAATGTTATGAGATCGTCATAATATCTATTAGCAATTACTGCACTTAAAGTTTTGAATTTTTTATTCGGGGTGCAAATAATTTCTCCGATTTTTGGTTTAGCTTCTTTTATGTTATTCGGCGAAATTCTGTTAATATCTATCAATAGTTTAGATATAGGTGTGGTAAATTGGCAATCGGCAGAAATAAAATGTAGGACGTTATCCTTAGTGTGGGTAATACTTTCGTTTATCAATTTAATTGCTAATTTTGCAACGGGTTGTTTCATAAAGGTTGGATAAAATAATTCTGCAGAGACTGTATCTGAAATTTTTACCGTTGGAGGATTTATGGGTATCTCTTGGTCTTCCGTTGAGGATTCATCGGTAGAGTCGGGATCATTTTCTATTACAGGTGGTAAGTTTTGAAGCAATTGATGATCGTTGGCGCCGTTCTCTTCCGTTATATCTTCTTCGACTGGGGTGGAACGAGCTAAAGGTCTAATGGCATATTTATCTGTTTTATGGTGACTATTGTCCCACCAATATTCTTCGTCGGAGGTTGTTTCTACGACGGGGCTCACTTCTCTGACTCTCGAGCTTCGACGTCGAGGGTGTTCGTTTTCCTGTTGGTCGGATGAGCTGGGTTCGGGTGGTCGTATTGGGGGCTTTTGATTGACGAGGCTTGGGAATCCACTTTTCCTATTTCTAGCTACAGGTGGTGCTTCAGTTGAGGTTCCTGGCTCTTCGTCAGACGTGAATGCTACCCTTTTTGTGGTTCTAATAGGTTTAGGTGGTGGTGGTTTAATTACTACACCTGTCTTTTGAGAAGTCGTTCGAGGGATTGGTTTAATTGGAGGCTGGGATACCTTAAGATGCCTTGAGCGGACTCTTTCGGCAATTGTTCCGCCTGCTATGCCAGATTCTGACAGGACTGGGTCGGGGGGTTTAGTCTTTGATCTCAGGGGTCTTCCTGGTTTTTTTGCTAAAGAAACATTAGTTTTTTCTTGCGATGATTTTAGTCGGGCAGAGGCTGAAGTCGGTAATGCTACAGCGCTCTCTATTACTGGGTTTCTAGATAATGCATCCGCGTTTATATTCAATCGTCCTGGCTTATGCAAAAATTTGTATTGATACTCCCTAAGTCTGGTTCTCCAGCGGATTAGTCTTTGAACCGGCGGTTTCACAGAATCTATCCAACGAAGGGGCTCGTGATCGCTTATGAGCATGAATTCCTTACCGTATAAGTAAGGTCGGAAATGCAAGATTGCATAAATGATTGCTAGGCATTCCTTCTCTGTAGTGCCATAATTCATTTCGGCGGGCTTCATAATTTTTGACATATAAGCTATAGGCCTTTCTTCGCCTATTTTGCCCTGACTCAAAATTGCGCCTACGGCGAAATCGGACGCATCTGTAGTTAATATGAAGGGTTCGTTAAAATCAGGATATGCGAGTACTGGGGCTGTACACAGAGCTTCTTTTAAATCATCGAAACTCTTTTGACTTTGATCTGTCCATTTAAAAGGGACGGTTTTCTTTAGTAATTCTGATAGAGGTCTTGCTCTCGCTGAAAAGTTTTCGATAAAACGGCGGTAGTATCCGGCTAATCCTAAAAATTGTCTAATATTGGTTTGATTTCTAGGAGTAGGGAAGTTTTTCACTGCCTCAGTTTTCTTAGGGTCTGGGCGTACTCCGTTTTCATCTATAATATGTCCTAAGTATCCTACTTCCTTTGCGAGAAAATCGCACTTGTCTGGTTGTAGTGATAACTTTGCCTTTAGAAGGCGATCAAATAATCTTCTAACCTTTTTATCGTGTTCGTCTAAGTTAGCGGCGAATATAATTACA
>JAWWML010034942.1:0-10315 GCA_035047165.1 Ormyrus rosae
AAAAGAAACCATAATCATACAGATTTTTTTTTCAGGGCTTTTTATAGGATGGAAAAATCAGTATATAACCCCCTTAACAAAACAGAATGATGTACAGAAACTTGCAACTAAAAATTTATTTGCTCTAAAGAATAGAAATATAAATAATCTTGAAACTGATTTGGGTACTCCATAAGAACCTGTTGATTCAACTAAGAATAGGCAAATTGTGTTAGTTAATTCTTAAGCAAGGAAGAACCTACTTAAAAACATTGAATACAGTGAATGAGTGAGTTGTTTGTACTTTTATCAAGTCACACAATTAAAGAAATTTTATATATTAGCGTATCTTTTGATAATAGTACATGGCATCAACGAATACCCCAATTTTACTCATTATATTGTACTCGACGAGAGAAAAGACATCAAGAAAAATGTGAAGAATGAGATAAATTGTTTAAATGTTCAAGTGCCATGGAACTAGTCGAAGCAGAAATTAGCTAGAACTCAATCTCTTAGTCTTGATAAGTGCACCAAAATAAAAATATTAGCAGTCATTAGAAAATTCACTAAAAAAGTAAGAAGTGTCCCAATAAAGCTATGAAAGGGGTGTTGTGAGAAACTGAAAAGTTGTTTTTCTCAAAATCAACTTTTTGAATATTCAAAATACTCCTTACATGGTAATTTTCTTCAGATCCAGCTGGAACTTTGCTTACAGGTTGGTGATTATGACATCAAAAAAGTTACAGAGGCTTTTTCCTTAAAATAATTTTTTATTTTTTTATTACTAATTTTATTGTTAAAAATAAAGCCTTTTTTACCTTTTTAATGGTTCGCTGACAAAACGGTTTAAAATTGTATTTTTGAGTTTCGAAACAAACGCCTCTGCAAAGTGGTAGTGCTTGGCAATACGTATTAAACAATTTCAGTTTTATCCTGATACCTAAAATTTTTCCCCGTAGGAGACACTTTCAATAAACCCCTTTGAGGACTTTTTAAAGTAAAACTTTCAAATTTGATTTAAATAGGATGAAAACATTTTTTATTGCTTTATTTTTATGTAACTAAAACATAGTTACATTTTTACAACTGTAGAATATAAAAAACTGCTGCCAATTCATTGACACTTAGCTTCTTCCTAAGTAATTATTAACAAACTATTCTATATTTAATTAATTACTAGCAGAAATTCCTCCCTCGTTAACGCTCGGTCGGTTGATTAACATTTTTTAAATGATGATTCATTTCTTTTAAATAGAATTTTTTAAAAGTAAGTAAATGTTTTTTAAAGTTATATCCATTGTTTCAATTTTACTCTCATTTTATCGTATTCGTTATATTTTTAGTACAAATAATACTTTTAACTGATTTGATCCATAACATTGTTTATTATTTGCTTAGACCTTTAAATTACCCTTTGAATTTTATGCATATATTTATTTTTTTCCAAGATAATTTAACATTAATTTAAAAAAAATGTTAATTCATTTGATATTCAGATAGTCGTGAATTCATTTATCGAAAATGTATCAAACAAATAAGTTAGAAATGTTTCCAGTTACAACTGTTAAATCAAACACGTATATAAATGAAACTGTAATATGCAATAATAGAAACGGAATTTTCTATCTACATTTTGGAGAATAAAACTGAAGAGATTGTAAAATTGCATGAAAGTATAAATGTGTATAACAAATTAAAAGAGCAGAATTTAAAAAAGCAAAAACTAATTGATACAATAGATTTAACACATAATTCCGAAATTAAATGTTCAGAAAGTCAAAGTATAAAAAATAATTTAAAAAAAACATAAATTTCCCAGAATTTTTTCGAACGGATATTACCGATAGCAAAGATATAAAAAAAATTGAGAAGCATATAGATTTTGGTGTTATTTAGCAATGTACATTGAAGAAAGTTTGTACTGTGGAGAAATACCAGAAAAAGAAATAAATGAACAAAATTTAAACCCAAATTATGAACAGAACAAAGATAGTAAAAAACGAATTAACCAAACGTATTATAAAAAAAAAAATAAAGAAAAAATCTTGCGTGAAAGAAAAGATATGATTACAAAAGGAAAAATCAAATAAACGCGATCATGTATCACATAAAAAATAAGCCAAAGTTTAAAAAAACAAAAAAAACAAAAAAATAATTTATAATAAATGTATTGAAGAATGCCTTAAAAAACTATTAGTTAATTTAACAGATTTTGTCAAAAGACTTTCATTAAAAGATTGTGGAGAATTAAAACCAAATGATGTTTGTATAGATATGAAACTTTATATTGTAAACTTGTGTAAACTTCGTAATTGTACAGATATTCATACTTTATTTTTATTTTTTATGCAAATTATTATACCATTGTATTGTATTTGTATCGTAGTAGTTTATCGTACAAGGTCTTCAAAAAGTATCGGACCCCCCTGATTCGCGAAAATATTCATTTTCGTAAAACATATCTGAAACAAAAGTTTCAAATTACCTTCAAGGTCACGCCAGAGGTCAAAGTAAAGCCCACCATTGGATTCCCCGATCAAAATTATGAAACCTTTGTCTCGGACATGTTTTACGAAAATGAATATTTTTGCGAATCAGGGGGGGGGGGTCCGATATTTTTTGAAGACCTTGTATAAAGAATACAAAGATGGACAACGGACGATATGCTGCCCATGAAAAGTTTAGTCAAGTTTTCACAGTCAAATTTTCGTGTTACGCATATTTGTCATGTAAGTCAGTTAGTCGTGTAGTTTACAATACATATAATCAAGAATATAAATCAATCTAATTCTGGAAAGTGTGTCCAAGTCAGCTGCTTAAAGGTACTGAGGGATGCCGCGTTCCTGATAGCAGATGGAGCAGGGTTCCATAGGTGCGTCGCTTGGACTGAAAATTATCTCATGAGTTCCTTTTTATGGCCCCTCACAGGCAACCTAGGCGTATACCTGATTAGCTAGCTATTCAGGTACTCCGGAGTATGCATGCATAGGACCTTGTAAATGAGCACGGCCATAAAGTATGACCTGCGGCTTTCCACACGTAGCCAGCCTAGGCTCATCCTATGAGGGGCGATGCGATGAATCCCACCAACACATACCTAACACCTGAATTTAAAAGTGTCTTTATTTTGCGTTTTGTGTATGCTGGTGCGTCTAAGGACACTATCGAACAGTATCAAGGTGGGCAACAGAAGGGCTTCAGCCAGTCTCTTACGTAGAGGCTGAGATGTGTATTTACGGAAAAATCTCAAACTATAGAGTGCTCGGTTGTACTTATTTGTCAGGGCATCTACATGCTTTGTCCAGGAGAGTATCGAATCCAGGGTGTTCCCCAGACTCACTCATGTTCGATAATTTAAATAAAAATAATAATTACAAAATTGAGAAACATATAGATTCTGAGGAATTTTTAGCAATGAATATTGAAGACAGTATTAACTATGGAGAAATACCCTAAAAAGTAATAATTAAACAAAATGTTAAACCAAGTTATGAATAGAACAAAAATAATAAACAACAGATTAACACATATTATAAAAAAAATAAAGAAAAAATCTTGCATAAGAAAAAAGATGATTACAAAAGGAAAAAATAAAGATCACTTATACAGAATAATATGTGTAGGATATTAAAAAAAAGTTATGTTAAACTGATATTCAAAAGATAATTTCTTTACAAGATTTTGGAGAATTGTATGTTACAAGTATAGGAACAACAAAAATTGTAAAGAAAATTTATGATAGAATAAATTGCATTAGAATAAGAGAAGAAAAAAAATGTATATACCAAATAATCATAAAACAAAAAAATCATTCAAAAACAAAATAAATTAAAAGAATTACAAATGCAAAATGAAAAAATGGATACTATTAATTATATAGACATGTTAAAAAATATTGCTAATGTAGCGATTACTGATTTACATTGAAGAATTAAATCTAATTTGTCAACATTGCAAAGCAAAACATTTTCCACTTGAATTAACAAAAAATAAACAATTTAGAAATTGTTGTCAAAGTGGGAAAATAAAATTAACTAATGATGTTGATTATACAAATGAAATTAAACAATTGCCTACAGGAAATTCAGCAATAAGTAAAGAATTTATGAAAAATATAAGATAATATAATAATGCTCTTGCATTTGTTAGCTTTGGAGCATTTTTACAAAAAATTGTTGGTAATAGACGACCCGTCCTGACGAAAAAGAATTATAGTACTTAATATATTATCAATTGTAGTCCAACTACAGTTAAACTATAAAAATAATTATAGTAAACCTATAGTAATTTCGCGATATTATAAGTATCAACTATAGTCAAGTACTATCACCACCAAAATATCACTATAATTCTCACTCTTCACAGCAGTTCATTCCCTGTTGAAAACGTCTGATAAAAACTAATAAAAAAAATTGTAATTGATTTAAATTGATATTTGCACCCGAAATTTCTGATAAAATCTCATACAAATTCAAGATAAAAAAAAAATTTAAATGAAGTACTCAAAAATTTTTACAAGTTTTTGTAAGGTTTTATTAGATAACACTAATTTTAATCACATCAGTTCTTATAAAAATTATTTTTTAATAGAACTTATGAGACTTATTTTATTTTTACAAGGATTTATAAGCCTATTAAGACACTTAAGTTTTATAAGTTTTAATAAATTATTCAACTAATGAAATTTTATATATCGTTTTGAGGTTATTAGTTATTTGTTTCTTTAAGTTTCTACAGATTTCTGAATCATTAAAATAATAGTTATTTTAATGAATTTATATCTCTTTTCAAATTTGATGTATTTTATTAGTTTTAATCTGATTATTACAAGATTGTTTTTTAACTTATTAATTTTAATTTATCTAATGTAACGGGATGGCCCAGCTGAGCCGTCCCGTGCGAGAGAGAGAGAGAGAGGAAAGTAGAGAGAGAGCATAGAGCGAGAGCTGCTCGAGAGCGAAGCTGCGCACCACGAGCTGCACGCGCGGTCCGCCGCGTGGCGAGCGGCGACCGCCATGTTATGCGTTCTCCTCGCCGGTGTAAGGGGGAGAGGCGCGCGGCGCGCAAGGTGGGGGAAGCTACTTTGCGCGCCAGTGCTCTGGCAGCCATTTGTCGCACAGACACGTGTGTCCTTCCGCTCTCCCTATATCCGCCGATTCTTTTTGCTCGAGTGTGTGCTGTGAGTGTACGACCGGTGGAGGCGCTTCAAGCCCCACTCCTACTCCCCTAGTAGCAAGCGAGTCACTGTAGCCACCTTCACACCGGCCGTGAGAGCCGGTTAACCACGGGAAGAGAGAGCAGCCGGCGAGCCGCCATCTTTGGCCCCGGCAACTGCAAGAGAGAGCGAGAGAGACAAAGAGCGAAACGCTCAAATTCTTCATTGCGTCCGCGAGGCTGGTCAGCCCTAAAGTAGGTCTTTCCTAATTTTGTTCATCGCGGCGACATTTCGTGCATTTCTCAGCCGTTCTCACGGCTCACGCGAGGAACCGCGAAGCTAATTTTCCCCGGTGCGAACCCCGGGAAGGCCGAGGCTCCGAGCGGTTCGGCAGCGGCCGAACCCGACCGAGTGGCACCGACCGTATCCGAACTAAGTTCCGGCCTGCGCGTTTCGAATAATTTTGAGTTTCTTTTTGTTCGTTTTGTTCACGTAAATTTAATAAACGGTTTACGCACTCGGCGTGAACCTTATTTTTATTTAAATCGTTTGTTAGTTATTTGAGCGAGTTCCTAACCCCGGATCCTCCCGCTACCGACGTACGATTTTTCGTGGTTTCCAGCTAGCCGACGGAACGAGGAAACAGCTAACGGGGTTTCAAGCTACGGTTTCAAGGGTGAAGAGAGCCGCAGCGTTGTACACGGAAAGGCCGCGGTGTAAGAGAGATACCCGGCTCTTTAATAAAATAAATAACGATTATTTATTCACTTTTGATAAAAGTTGCCCCGTTACAATTCATCTAAATTTTCCAATAGAAACGTTAAATAATATTCAAGAAGGACTTCCACATTATAAATTATGTTTAAAATTTAATACCGTAATGGTACGAGATTAAAAATTACAAAATTATTCGAATCTAATATTGAAGCAGAGATAATTACGTGAGAAAATATAGGTAAAAAAATTTTTATTCCTAGAATAACATTAAATACAGGTGAATCATCGTCATTACTATTCCCAATAAGCACACCTCCAAAAAAGAACTCTTCTAGTATTCTTTTCGAATTCTTTAGTGTCCAGGGACACTCAAGACTTCTAAAAGAGTACTAGAAGGGTGCTTGATTGGAAGTCTAGAATTATGTGCTTATTGGGTTTATACTTTACAAAAAACAAGTTCCTATAATATTAGCGTTTTCTATGACAATTAATAAATCTCAAGGTCAAAGTTTTAATAAAATAGGAGTTTTTATTAGACGACCTTTATTTTCGCATGGTCACTTATATGTTGCTCTATCACAGTATACAAATCCAAATAATATATATATTCAAAATAAATTAGAAAAATCTTCAGAAGTAGAAAATATTATATGGAAAGAAATTCTTAAATATTTAGTAAGAAATTATAAAAGTAATAATAATATGAAATACTAAATTAATTAGAACAAATTATATAAGTCTAATTTGAATTTATAGTATTCATTGAAAAATAAAAAATAAAAATGCACATTAAATTCATAGAGTATAAATTTTATAAATTAATGATTTAAATTATTGATATATATTTTTCTGGCATACAGAAAAAAATATATACAATTTTTAAATAGAAAATTCATAAATTTATTCAATTTATACCTTTGTGGAAGAAAACTAGTCATTCAAGTCATTGAATAAAAGGAGTTTAAATTTAATTTTTTATAGTTGAAAAAATTCAAACTGAAATCTAAATGAAAATCAGTCTAAAAAGTTTCGCGGAATCAACGTGGAATTTTTAGATTAATTTGCATTTGGATTTTAGTTAAGATTTTTTCAACTCAGTTAATTAACAATTACTTATTTTTTCTTAAATATTAATATGGTCTTATTCAAAATTCGTTTAAAATGTATAATGAATATAATTTTCTTTTATCAAAGGTATACAAGGAAAATAGATGCGTAGCTATTGGGATAAAATGAGGGAGTTTATACGAAATACTTTACGATGAATTGAATAAACATAAATCTTTTTGTATAAACGAATAGCTACGCGTGGTTATGGAAGGCTACACGCGAAGGAGGATCCGCGGTTATTATTTTTGTAATCCTATTTTTATTAATTGAAAATATGATATATTATTCTATGCCAATAATACTGACTTGGATCTGAATAATAAAAGTACGATTTCTAAAATTGTGACAAAAAAAACTCCAACGCGCCGTACCAGTATCCCAGTGGTGGTATGGAAATCTGTTTATTTTATTTATTATTTAATTATACTTAATTGTAATAATTTTTTAATAATTAAAGTATATTGTACAATTTGATAATGTATTAATAACAGTTATTTTTTCTATTTTTTCTATTATTCTTTGAAATCCTTATAGATAGAAATTGAGTAATAATTAAGACATGATTGAAAACCCCACAAATTAATACTAAAATTAGAAGGGCTATAATGATTTTTCGATATGCTACGGCCTTCCGTAGTTTGACAATATTTAGAAAAGAAAAATTGTTGAGATAAATAAGTTTATAAGATTCCATTTATTAATGAATTTATTATTTTGCAACAGATAAGTTTCTCATTAAAATAAGGGGTTGACGAGCGGAGCGAGTAGGGAGGAACCCCCCCTAGTATATTTTGACATCTACCGACCAAGAAAATTAAGAAAAACGTATTAAAAAATCTTTTTTTTTGCAGTTTTAGCTGTTCTCCCCATTGAATAGCATATTTTATGTTACATCAGTTGATAGAGTGGGAAAAAATACATCAAAACAGTATATTTAAAAGTTAGCCAAAAATTGTCTTCCTTGTCTAAAAAAAGGGTTAAAAATTAAAAAAAGTTTTTTTGAGTCCAATTTTCTCTGAAAAAAATTAAAAAAAATCATAGTACTTTACTACAAAAGACACCTGTATGAATTTTTTCAGATTTTTATGTTATGAATTGTTGTAGAAAAAAAAAATAAAATCGAAAAAATACGTATTAGCTTGTTACAGGCGTACCAGTTCATATAAATGGCTGAAAATTTGTCTGGAGGAGTGTTTAATAGTGTTCTTTCGAATGACCAATTCCAAATAAAAATCCAGGCTGGGGCATTTTTGACACCTTACCCGGCAAGACTCTTTATAGAATTTCATGTATATTGACAACGTAGATGTATGTTTTTTTACGGAATTCTTTTTCTTCGTTCTCTTTTATAAAGTAGAAGAAAAATTCCTGTACGTTTAGGTTTGGCCTAAAGATTTATATTACGTCTTTGGTGCACAAGAATATTAAATTATAAATTAATATTGATAATATTTATAATATTGAAATACCGTAGTTAGTACTTAAATGATTACTTTACCTAATTTAATATAGAAATCCAAGGGCTTTTGAGATATGTTTTCGTACAACGTGATAAAAACAACACTTTTTTATAAGTTTTTTTCTTTCATAGAAAAATCGTAAGTACTACGAGTCAGAAGTGTCGAGAACATAAAAATTATTGACGATTAAAAATTGGAATTGGAGAAATTATTATTAGGGACCGAAATATTTTTAATAGACAATCCTACTCAAGAACCATCTACAAGTTCGATTTGAAAATAAATAACATTCTTTATCGATAAGGGCCCCGCACTAAGCTTATGGGAAACCAGTCCCGGGTAAATTGTCTGAATTTTTTATATGTCATGTATCTCGGTTTCCATGGGCGTAAAGTCCTAAACCTCACGGATTTCGCAATAAAACCCCAACAATCAATGCAAGACTATTTTTATTCTTAATCGTTGCGATTAGCACCTCTCACAATATTAAGTAATTGATCGTCGGGATATTTGATGCGTGGTTGATGTCACACACTTTCAAAAAATTATCTGGTAAGCCTTGTTTCAATTTGCATAAAAATGTTAGTAGATCCTTTTTCCCTACGTTTCTGTGACATCCCTCTTGTGGTATGCGATCGCAGTAGGTGTAAAGATTTAAAAATTGATCATTGGTAATAGGTGATATAACAGAAAACTCATCATTTGCATAATTATTTACATTTTCAAGCTTATTCTGCTTTCCAGCGACACTTCTAAGTTCTTGTAAGAAAGGAGGCATCTATCTTCCATTAATATTGAAAGGTTTATTTATTGACCTCAAACCATTCAACAAAGGTCTTAAAACATTTCCATCATTATCTAAATGTGGAGGACAGCATCTAGAATCTTCAGGAACATAAATACTTTGAATAACAAAAATATTTACTCTGCATTGTACGATAATTTATGAAAGTTTTAATCAGCATTACATATCATACACGATGTATTTCTAGTTTGAGTTAGTACGTTTAAGTGTAATGTATTTGAATCAGCTTCCATTTGTGCTATTTCATTTGCTATTGAAAGATTGCAGTTGAAACACAGTATTCTATTATTGTTTGACTCCAGATTGGCAAGTTTACTAGCATCTCTTCTTGTGATGGCAATCTGACGTTTGATTACATTTTCATTTCCAAGCAGTCGTGATATTTGACGGCGATTACCTCGACGATTACAAGCATAGCAATTTTTCGTTTTTTAATAAAAATAATATAAACATATAACTCAATAAAAAATTAAATATTAACCCTTAAACGTCCCACTGGGGTCATTCACGGTAAGGCCTCTTTTCATTTCAAATTACCGCCCTTTTCATGTTCAAAATACGGACTTATACGGTAAATAAAAAAAAAATTTAATTTTTTAAATAAATTAAAAATTATTTTTTATGCAATTAACATGAACTCTTCTTTGAAGAAATAGTCAATGAACATCTATGAATTATTTCAACTCAAAAAACACTGTAGTTCATTCAGAAAAACTGTATGTGGTTGGGGTCAAAATCGTCCCAGTGAGACCGTTACGTCTCATGAAGGAAGTGGGACGTTTAAGGGATAAAGATGTATTAATAAAAATGTAATGTACAACCATGAATGATATCAGATATTGTAATAAAAATGTAATGTACAACCATGAATGATATCAGATATTGTACACAATATATGATTTTATTTTATCGTTTATTAATAATAAACTACCGTTTTTTCAATTATGAACTTTTAATTTCCGTCGGTGAGTTGAATTGACAGGTCATTGAATACAAAAAGTATGTAAAGTATATATATATGGGCGATTTTCTGTCACTTTTAAGTTCAAAAAAATTTTTTTCTCTGAAACTTTTTTAACATGTTCT
>JAWWML010034944.1:0-10307 GCA_035047165.1 Ormyrus rosae
GGGGAGCCTCAAAAGGGGGGAGCCGAATTTACGGCGGCGGCGGCGGCGGCAAAATCTTTTTATAATATAGAGAGATATTAACATTACTGCAGGAGCTTTATGTAGAATTTAGTTTTAGACTATAATCTGAGACTATAGCCAGGTACTATAGTCATGTCGTAAGTACTACAGGAAGTTTATGTAGCATGTAGTTTTAGACTATAATCTCGGATTAGAATCACTTACTATACTAGTGTTATGTAGAATGTAGTTTTAGTCTATAAATCTTGAACTATAGTAAGGGACTATAGTAACGTAGTAAATACTATAGTAATGTTATTTACAATGTAGTGTTAGACTATAATGTTGAACTATAATAAGTCACTACAACCATGTAGTAAGTACTATAGTATTATGCATAACAGTGTGTAGTACACTACTATAGAAATGAACTGCAGTGAATAAGCGAGGATTATAGTGACATTTTGGTGACCATAGTACTTGACTATAGTTGATACTTAGAATACCGCGAAATTATTCTAGGTTTACTATAATTATTCTCTATAGTTTAACTGTAGTTGGACTACAATCGATATTATAGTAAGTACTATAATACTTTTTCGTAAGGGCGACCGTGGCGACACGACTGAAGCGCGATCCGCTCTATATTTAAAACTTTAGATTTGAAATTTTTGTATTAAAATTTATTTTATAGTAATAAAACCCATTTTTAAAAATCTTTATATATTTATATATTGTTCTGATAACATTCATTAATAAATTATAACATTTTTAGAAATCATTTCAAAAAATCTAAAATAAAAATTTTCGTTTTATGTACTATTACTTCTTTAATTTTTTAAATTTTTGCATAAAATTTATTTTCATACAGACTATAATATATACAATCAAAAGATGTAATAAAAAAATTTGCCATTTTTTGAAATTTTTTCGGTATAATACCCCTTTAAATTAAGAAAAAATATTTAAAAAATCTGACTGGATATCCACCTGGAAAATCCAGCTGGATATTCACCTGGAAATCCAGCTAGAATCCAGTCAAACCTCTCGAAAATCCGCCTGGACTTTCAGATGAATTTCCAGTTGGATGTTTTCAACAGGGAGAATACTTAAAACGAAGAAAATATATTTAAAAAATCTGACTGGATATCCAACTGACTGGATAAATTAATTATTTAAAAAAAAAATAAATATATTTAGATTGTTTTCTTGTGAGCAATTAGTATTTATAATACAGAATATTCGAACTAAGAACATTTGAACTATGCAACTTTTGATCTGATTATATTATATACAGACCTGTACGTTAAATCAAGTCTTGTTTCTGAATGATTAATTGGACTATATAATGAAGATGGTAACTTTTCTCTGCCTTCATTTGGCTGTTGGTTGTGCAGCTTATCTGCATCTAAATAAGATTGCTGTTTCGATTTTCTTGGTCCTCTTTCATGCTGTACAGCTGAAATAAAATGGTTTTTGAAAATTATTTATCAGTTTTTTTCTATTCGGAATACTTTAATATTAGTTAAAATAAGTTTGAATGATTTGTGAGTAAATATTTTAAGTTTGTAACAATTCTGTAATAATATTTGAAAAATGCCTCTGTTAGTCAGGTAAACTTATATGTTTTAATTCTGTGAAGACGTCTCCATACTGTTTGCAAACTAATTTGCCTGCGTGATAAGGTATTGTGAAAAATTTGTTGCGCATTTCTTACCAGTTCACGCAAGGCTGCACGAATTATACGGCGGTCCTCACGAGCAGTTGTTACGCGTCCTCTATCTTGCCCCACTCTTTTGTGATAAGCACCTGTTTCATTGAATCGAGACAGAACTCGAGAAACAGTCGAATGATGAATCCCCATCCTTCTTGCTGTCTCACGTCGACCAAGTCCAGCTTCTGAAAGAGCGACAATTTGCGCGGAACTAATTCCATCCAACGGCGGCATTTTTAATGCGCCAAGAAATTGATTTGAACAGTTTTACGATACTGCCGTAACAATCAAAATCCATACCCCTTGATCAAAAAAATTTTACAATTACGCCTAACAGTATTTTTTTAAGAATGATAGATTTTTAAGAATGATAGAATGATAAACATGGTCAGAGATGAATTGTTTTTTATATTACCAATTTCAGGCATCACTAGGAAACGATGAAAAATTTAGTAAATTTGTACACTTTGTAAAAGATAACTTAAAATAAGATAAAAATTATAAAATAATAATGCTTAAAAATTTTAAGAATTCTTTTTTACACACACACACATATATCATAGGCTAAACCCGATCGGCTACCTCATCAGGGTGCTTTCTAGGTAACGCTAAAGTTGACAGTAATATTCATTTAGCTCGGATACGAATTCGCCATTCTCCAAAAAATGCGTTTTTTAAATATAATTTTTAAAACGCTGCCAAATCGTCAAAAAAAATCCTAGCGGGTCATAATTTTTTTTAAACTAAAGGCGAAGAGTTGTACTTTAAGGTGCAATGATCAGAATTATCGAGAAAAAATAACCCACGCGCAGGCGCATTGTAAATAGTCTCTCTATAATATATATAATAAAAATATTTTTTCACCGCTGTCGTCATTGTAGGAATTAAGACAATTGCCATGGCAAAGATTAGCGATTGGTGGCCATTGGCATAAGATGGTTGCCATAGCAACCAAAAGTCTATATAATAATATTTTCAGTGTTGTAGCAACTATACGAATTAAGGCTGTTGTCATGGCAACGATTAAAGATTCATTGGTCATAAGACGGTTGCCATAGCAACCAACAGTCTCTATATAATAAAAATATTTTTTCACCGCTGTCGCCACTATGACGGTACGCCGTACCTATAGGCAACCCGACGCCGAGAGTTACCTATCGAGAGTAAGCGCACTGCGGGGATATAGCAGGGCCGCGAAATCGTGTTCAGTAGGTAAAGCCAACCTCCCACCCTGAGCCGCTAAGGAACGCGGTAACGCTGAGGACCAGAAGACCGATATGCTGACGTGCTGCTTGGTAAGCATGAGGCTAGGAGAGAATAGTTTTTAGAACGAAACCCGACTGAGTCGATACCTCCACCCGGAGGTGAAGGCGCCGCTATCTTTATAGTTTTTTGTCTAGAAGGTTAGGTTGGAATTAGCTACGGCGAAACCAACCGAGTCACCTCACTACTCGAGCTCGATGGCGGCCAAGCCTCCTAGACATTATTAGGTGAGACAATCCTCAGCCCCCACCTCATGGTACGCGCCACGTGTATAAGGAGGACACCGGATCGGTATAGTAGGACACCCTATCGGTAAGGTAGATCCACCTTAAGATAGAAATTAAATCAATTTATCGGGAAGTTAGTCTCCCGTAATGTACTGTAATGAAATGTTTCGGTCGGTAAAACAGGTTTCTAGAATTTATTAATTTCAACATCGTATGATAATCAATATACGTCGATAAGATAAATGACTAGTTTAAGAAGTATACCTGCGTTAAATTTAAACGACACACTATTAAACAAATCTGTATATTGTAACAATTAAACACGAATGACTTACACAATTCTTGGTATTTCTTTTTTTGAGTTTTTGAATAAATAAGAAATGAAACTTAACACTGTTCTAATGATTATTTCAACCCTCCTCACTTGCTTCCCTTTCGAGTCTCTTTAAAATCTAAGAATTGATAAAAGTAGTCTTTTACAATATTCATATTTGCAAGCTTAACTTTTGAATAATATTAAATACAAAATATTAGAATTAAAATAAGCTTTAATTGAGAGTGAACCTTGCACCACTTTAGGAATTAAGACAGTTGCCATGGCTAGGATTAGTGATTGGTTGTCATTGCCATAAGACGATTGCCATAGTTACCAATAGTTTCTCTATATAATAATATTTTCAGTGTCGTAGCAACTATACGAATTAAGGCTGTTGCCATGGCAACGATTAAAGATTGATTGACCATAAGACGGTTGCCATAGCTACCAATAGTATCTCTATATAATAAACATATTTTTCACCGCTGTCGCCACTTTAGTAATTAACCCTATTGAAAAAAATCTTATATATTTATATTATTATATTATTGATTAAAATATTAGTATCTTAAAAATAAAGAGAATATTTTGTATTCATTGTAATGTAATAATAAGTAAATAAATATAAATCAATAATTTAAAAAATTTGTCAGTTAGATTTTTTTATTAACTGATTAGTGTATGAAAAATTTAAAAAATAATAATTTTAAGCAACTTATTTATGAATAGGAAAATTATATTGGTATAAAAAATTAACAAAGAATATTTTACTATAAAAGTACAAAATAGTATATGTATTATGCAACTCGTACATAAAAAAGGTGATGACCCTGCTACAAAAAAAGCAGGTGCGAAGTCAGGTGCGAAAACAGTTGTGAAAACAGATGTGAAATCAGCTACGAATTTGACCGCATATCGCAGCTGTTTTCGCAGCTTTGGTTTTTATATATAATGCCAAAAATATACCAAATAAATGTATATTTTTTATATAGGATCTAAATATTTAAATTTTTATGGATTAAAAAGTTGAACAAATAAATACCATTTCAGCTGTAAGAAATAATAGAACAAATAATTCATTTGCACAACTATGACAAGAGATACATACAAGTTATAAATTTTTTGGTAGGTGAAGAAAATAAAAAGTTACAGTTTATCAAATAGTACAATTACCCGAATGGAAAAATTATCTTTGCCAAATTTTGCGAAAATGGTGGCCCTTGGGAAATCCGTTTGCACTGGTGACCCTGCCAGGTATAGTGAGCGTAGCTACAAACACAAACAGAATAAGTGGATTGTAAGGATTGGCGAGCAGTGCAGCTGTTGTGAAAAGCTGTTGCACACTACTCAGTTACATGCTATTATAAATACTACAAGAAACACTACATGGAAAACAAGGAAGTAGATTGTACAGGTTCTCACTCATCTTTACAGCAGCTTAGTAGAGAAGGTCTTCGTGGCTCAAGTACAGACTCTTAGCAATGCCTTAGAGAATGTTGCCAATATTTGAAGAACCTTAGCTTGGTAACAGGAATATCTGCAACACATAATAAATTAGTATTGGATGGTAAATGGAAAAGAGAGTGCATCTACACGAGTAAACATTGAAGTGAGGTTAGGATGGCACATTTGGAAAACAGCTATAACTACAGGCTTATCACAATTACAGCTTGCATGGGACAATACAACATAGGAAAAAGAGGCCTTACCGATGGTTTCTTACCTGTCAGTATCGCTAGACTTGAAGAATCTTGAAGAGTAGCCGTCGCGCGCTTAAGTTGTAACTCCGACTGACGCCCACGTAACTTCCGGCTCCGCCGTTACAGCACCTGAAAGATAAGAAGAGAACAAGCTCATTAGCCTAATATTTACTGCAAAATGGAACGACTAATGTTTTTACCTGACACCTTGGCAATCTACAGGCAGCAACAACGTGCAGCATCACATGGCACTTTATAAACCGCCGCGCTCGGTGAAAGACTAACCTCACTTTGGCTCACAGCGCTACCCGCTACGCGAACTAAGGCGAGACAGAGTGCGCTGGCGCGGACGAGAGTGAAGACGGAACAGCGATCGGGAGCTCGAGATTGTCTCACCAACACTCTCCGTGGATCAGCTAGTTCGCGCAGCTAGTTATTATACTTTGACATTTTATATACAGAGTATTTAATTCAAACAAAGATATGTGAAACATTTATAAATATTACTGTTTAGTGTGAAAATAAAAAAAATATTTAATCATATCAAGCACTGCCAAACACTACCAAATACTGCCAAATAAGGAATAAAAGTTATTATACTATGCATAAAACTGCAAAAAATTGCTAATTATTATCAAAAGATATCAATAGTTAATTAACATTTCTAAACAATATGAAACTCTGCAAAATACTGCTAGCCACCGCCCAACCTTGCCTTGCTTCATCAAATATATTTTATTTTAAAAAAAATGCATATTTACGAAATCTTGCTAAACCCTGCCAAACGTTGCCAAACTTTAAGGACCACTGTTAAGTACTACCTAATGCTGCGAAATATCCGAAATTCTCAAGTTAGGCAGAATTATGTAGTATTCGCAGTGCTGCCTTTAAATATTTTGAGACCCTGGGCCAAATTGCCCCTGGGACCCCTGTAAGGAATTTAATTTCCCGAAAAAACGCTAATATTCGGCATTAACCTCTTCTGACCGATGTCCACATATGTGGACAGATATTAATTTTACTATTACTGAAGTTTCATGAATAAATTAGGCAAAACCATTATACATATTACCTTATTTACCCAAAGACTTCAAATATTAACCATATGAAATTCGTGAAACATTGTTTATTTAAAATAAAATACAAAAAATACAAAAGCTATGTAACTGTGAATTTCATGTTTTTGGGTCAAAAGAACGACAAATTAATGAAAAAAAATTGTTTAATGATGTATTTATGGTGCCGGTCAGAAGAGGTTAAACTGCTTCCAATTTCTAACGGAAGTAAAGTTCGTGTTCTTGTTAACCCCTTTTCCCTTATTTATTACACCTTACTTATTATTATTACCTTAATTATAAATGCTAATAGTATTTTGGTAAAATGAATTTTGACTCATTTGCATAGCATGATAGAATATATATAATGCAGAAAAATATTCAAAACATTTGTAAATTTGTCAATAGTGTAGGTATTTTATGGTAGGAGCGTTGGAGGAAGATCTTGGGAGTGGAATGAGCTTGGGCGTTTTTGGGTGCCCGTCCGACTGATTGCTAGATGGCGTAATTGTCGCGCTCGCTAGCAGACTAGTCGAGGCTCAGGGATATAGGTATCCGCGCTCGGTGAGGGTACTCATTCGCGTTTTTTTATTTGAAATGTTTATTACAAAATGTTTACTACAAATCTTAACATTCCTTTGACAAGAGGGGCCCTGGGCCCAGGCCCGGTATACCCGCCCTTAAAGACGGTACTGCGTATTCGGCCAATAATTGACAGTATTTTATAAAGTTTGGCAACTTTTCCATTTCCACTAGGGTACAAAAACGTTTTCATGATTTATGAAGCAATAAAAAAGATTTTATTTACAAAGGAAGAAATAATGACTGTTCTAACTCACAATATTTGAACTATTTGTGTTTACATTAAAACTGATAACAAAATGACCTGTAAAAAAAAATTTCAATTAGTAATAGTTTTTACTATTGATGTAATAAAAATATAGCTCATTCTTAATCAACTGAGCTCAGACAGAAGTCTGTAGGCCCATTTGATTCAGAGATATTACAATTTCAAATTTTTTGCTTTAGCGTCAACATCATGGCTTAAAATTTTTGTTTTTGATGTCTTTCAGGGCCAAAAAGTTCTTCACTAGAATAATTTTTTTCATTTAGTATTTTTAAATCAAGAAAAACTGACAACAATTGACGAATTTTATTAAATTTAAAATATTTTTTTAGTTTTTCTTAATTTTAAGATATTGAATCAAAAAAATTGCACTAGATAATAGTGTTGACCCTAAATGACATAAAAAATAAAGATTTTCAGTCCTATTTCATGTCTATAAATTCAACGTAGAGATTTAGAGTAGAGTTGACACCTAACTCTTAAAAACCAAAGTTTTCAGAAAACAAGAATAAACGAACTTGTTACTTTCTTCTGAAAACATAATATTCGGCACAGCACTAATTTCTTAAACTATAATTACCACTTTTATTGATGATTAAATTTGATTAAAGATGTTCTTCTCGCACTCCAATGCTATAAAGAAAACATTATTTCTTTTTGAAATAAATAAATACTTATCTGACACTACTTCATGCACAAATGTGAATAATATTTAGCAATAGATGACTAAATTCTAATAAGCGCGAAGTCGTCGCGACGTGTGAGTCCGTTGCAGCGACAACGGCGCTTACGGCGTCTCGCACCGCCGGAGGTCAAAGGGAGGGGATTAGAAGCTCGAGCAGCGGCAATTGATTTTTTGACAGAAGTATTGATCTGTCCTTTAACTGGATCAGTTAAATTTCCTTGCTCCTTTTGACCTCGGGGTTTTTTCTTGATTAAAATAATCTTGTTTAGTGAATGTCGATATTAATCTTCATAAAGGTTCCGCTGTATAAAAGCGATAATTGCAGTGAGAGCATTGGCTTGAAAGTGCCGCTTCCTGGAGTTGTCCTGGCGGAGCCGGGTCTCCGAGGTACACCTTGCGACAATCGTGAGAGCCTGGTCTCTCGTTTGTAAGGAGTTATAACTCCAAAGCACTGCCGGCGGGCCCTGGGTGCACCCCATCGTTTTTGATTTTTCATATATTAATCGTAAGCACACACCGCACATTTCTTTTCTATTTCTTGGGGTTTTTGTGCCGAAAGGCTTTTCCCCACGAGCCAATAAACATCATTAATATTGTGGCTCAAAAAATCGAGTTGTTTTTTGATTAATCATCCTATTCCTTCCACTAAAAAATAAACCACGAAATAACTCCGTCAAGGAGGAGTTTCGACTCAACAAGATGCTGGAAAGTTAATACTAAAGATACTGCAAAAATTGCCAAAAATGTAATTTAAGTTACTCAACTAGCAATTTATTTTTGGATGTATAAAATAGTTCTAAATATTATTTAAATTTATGCATGAAGTGTTAGACAAGTTTTTAATAATTTCAAAAAGAAATAATATTTATTTTATGAAATTTATTCTTTGTGATTGCTTTTATTCAGGGGTTAATATTTACCTGAAAAATAATAAATGCAATCAATTTCATCATATTGAATGAAAGGTAAAGATATTGTTATATTTATTTTTTATTATATTAATTTATATACAAGTGTTAAAAAGTTTATTTTTTAGCATAAACTTGATGCGTCAAGAAGCTAATTTAAACTTAATTAAGCTTATTATGCATATAGGACCCCACACACCCCTTATGGAAATGCGGTCCCGGTCAAACTGACTGAAAACGTAGAATAATATTCTCCAAGCTATCTTGATACAATGTTTCCATGAGCACAAGTCCCAAAAATCAGATCCACCCGAGATAGAAAACTTTAAATGTCTCCAGGGTGTCCCATTCAAAAGTCGCACCGAAATATAACTAAAAATCGAAGTAACTTTTCAGAGACCATGAGCAATCAATACACTATGTTGAAATCGAATTCCAGGTCCAAATAACTCCACCGAGTGAGGTTTTTATTCTAACCTAAAAAAATAGGCCGAAAATGATAAAATTGAACATCAATCCGGAACCCGCAAGATCCGAAAACTCTTAAACCCCATTAATATGGCATGAAAGTTAGTGTGATTGTGTGTGTTCGTGTACATATATGTATAAGCGTGTGCGTGTATGTGTGTGTGTGTACATGTGTGTGTGTGTGTTTTTTTCCTTTAATGAAGAAAGAGGTTGAAGGGAAAAATCTTACTAGGCCATGGCATAACATTGTTTCCTAGATCATTGAAATAACCCCAGAGCCAATGATACCGTGTGTTGAATTCACATCAACTAAAACCTCTTCGTTTTAGAATCCAATTGTAACCCGAATCCACTCCGTTAACTTTATCAACCCTCCGTAAAGGTCCCCGTGCTCCGTCATCTGAGTCCTTTATCCCCGCGGTACTGCTGCCAAGCATTGCTTCGTGGGGGCAGTAGGTTTTGCCCCCTTCATTCAGATGTGCTCGTCGTCTCCGTAGTCGTCAACTGCAGTCAGTCATTCGCACCCAGACATCCCCTCCCCCACACACATCCACGTGCTCACCCCATACACCCCCTTCCCCGCTAAACAAGCACTCGCACATCCATAACCCACTCTCTCTTACCAGACACTCACACACACCCACTTCGCCGCAATCATACACCCACACATTGCTGTCAACTGTGAACCATCCTCGCTCCCAAGACACTCCCCACCTCAAATACGCACAGCCACCCACACATTCATGGCCACGCTAAATGCTAAAGGTATTTTTCAGCCATACGAGACAAGAAATAAATATCTTTCAGCTAATGTAACCGCCAATGATCTATTCTAACCGACGAAGGCAAGAACAGAAATGCATTAATCATTGCAATAGATAAAATCACTTTCATAGTGCATTTTAACATATCCCAGTTATAAATCTCTACAGCTCTCTGTGGTCTGCATGTTGGCAATGCTAAAGACCGACCATCCTAGAGACACAGACACAGACACAGACACAGACACACACACACAACTCCGCTATGCCGGTTCCAAGCCCGGCACCCTGCTGCGCATGAGGCAGGGAAGGAGGAGGGGGAGGAGTAACAACCTCGCTTAAAATAACCAAGGTACATCTGGC
>JAWWML010034945.1:0-10303 GCA_035047165.1 Ormyrus rosae
ATTGATATCGCAATTGCGTTGCTATTTCATTGTCTATTACATACAGTTGTCCATATTTTCTGGCATCGTTTTCATTGGGGTGTAAAGCGTAAATATTATGATAAATTTGACCACATATTCTAATAACCTGAGGTCCTCTTCCAAAAAGTGCATCAAATTTAGCACCAAAGCTTGCAAATGAAAGCACATTGTTGTATGGCCTAATATTTTCATTAAAATGTTTACTTTCACTTGTATTACCTGTAACCAATTCGAGTAAACGTGTTGGATATGCTAAATCAGGAGCTAAATGTACTTTTCCTTTTTGGCAACAATTTGTATATTTTTTGTCTGGAGATTGTTCAAATTTAAAATGTTTTGCGTTACAAAATTCACATGTAAAATTCAATTTACCTAAATAAATTTCTTCTATATCATTTTCAGTGAAATCATGATTAATTAGAACTTGATTTTGTAATTCACATTTTTGCTTATTTTGTATTCTCTTTACTTTGCGTTTTACATTGATTTCATCTTTTTTTTCTACACTTTTTTCATGATATTTAAAAAATATGGAAAAAATTTAAAATTTAAAATTTATTAAAAATTATTTAAAAATTAATAAAATTATTTAAAATTTATTTATTAACAATTCATTAGTTATAATTTATATGATACTTTTTCAAAAATTTTCAAAAGAAATATTATAAAAATATCTAAAGATGTGTCACTTTTACCGAGCGACGTTAGGAGCGAGGTATCTGTTGCTAGTATACAATTATAAATCAAATGGCTTTAATTTAGCTGTTCTTACTGCTTACAGTTTTCTGCCTTTGAGGAATCTGTATACTTTTGTTTGTCGTCTTACTATTCGATTTTAAGTATTCATTTTTTAAAGCTTTATAATGATATATAAGCGACTCATAAGCAAACAGTTGTCTAATATTATAGGGTTATATATTGTTATAAATTGATTTTTATTTACAATTTTTTAAATCCTGTTTTGCTTGTAATAGATTCAAACTATTTTGGTAGGTACCATCCCATGCCATTATACCATAGTTAATAATATTGTGAAATAATGTATAATATATTATTCTTAGCGTTTTAGTATCCATAAATTTTTTTATTTTCCTACAAACAAATACAAATATTTAGTCTTGTTTATTAATGACTCAATATGCATTGTCCATTTCACATTAAAATAAAAAATGATACCTAAATATTTTGTACTTTGTACTTTATTTAAATTTATGCTATTTATCTGTAATTGAAAATATTTAGGACACTATTGAAGTAAGTTATAAATATCGTTTTATCTATATTTAGTGAATTTAAATAAAATTATATCAAGCATTTTTTTATGTATATTTATATATCTTTTATCTAATTAGGTTAGGTAAGTTAGTTTGCAGCAATCAAGATTTATTCGAAAATGTATACAATTCAAAACCGTCGCAAGAACTGCTCTTATAGTCACAGGCTCCGTATCATTCGTACTCTTGATGCTGCTCGTAATGATGTGATAGTTAATCCTGCTGTTGGTAATCCTACTGCTAATCTTGTTGCAGATGAACCAGTAGACGCCTTGGAACAGCTTGATGAATTCCTTCAAAATGATATTGTAATGGCAGAGCCTGAGTCGATGTCGGAAAGTTCTTCTTTATCAGAAAATGGAGATTCAGATGATACTGATGGTTTATATTCTTCTAATGAATCCGAAGTCGAAGAAGACAATGTTGAGACATTTGAAAGAAAACTTGCTAGGGTCTTCAAAGAAAAAACAAGAAAAAAAAACATGACTCACTGTCAGGCAAAAGGTATTTTACGAGTTCTTCGAGGTCACGCCTGCTTCAGTGAGCTTCATGTTGATCCTAGAACAATTTTAAATACTCCGCAATACTCGACACCACAATTGAAGTTGCTGGAGCCGAGTATCTTCATCTGGGTTTTAAAAAAGCTTTGATTCGTACTTTAAGTTCTTCTAGTGTAATTCTCGATACTCTTCAAGTAAACTTCAATGTCGATGGCGTTGCTTTAGATAAGTCGAGTAAGCTAATTATGTGGCCCATCCAAATTAGAGTAAGCAATATTATTAATAGTGCTCCGGAAGTTGTAGGTGTATTTAAAGGTGTCAGAAAACCGACGAGCGCAACTGACTTTTTGAAACCTTTCGTGGATGAGGCTCTTCTTACTATTCAAAATGGCTTAGATTTTAATGGGGCTTTAATACCAGTAGTGCTTAGATGCTTCATTGCCGATGCACCTGCTCGTGCTTTTGTATTGGGACACTTGGGGCATAATTCCTTAGTCTCTTGCTCTAAGTGTTGGATTCGTGGGGAATGTATGCGTCGTGGAGTAATCTCTTTCCTGGGCACCGATTTTCAAGATCGCACGGAACATGAATACCGTATCAGAGTTGATGTTGAACATCATAATGATGAGGGATGTCCTATCGATCGACTTCCAGTCGACTTAGTTTCTCATACACAGTATTCGACTACATGCATCTAGTTTGTCTTGGTGACATGGAGAAGATACTTCAAGGTGTAATTGACGGTAAATAGGCCGAGGCTGCTAAACTTTCGCAAGCTCAGATACAGATTTTGAGTAATCGCTTAGAGCAAATTAAGGAATTTTGCCCCAATGATTTCGCTCGGAAACCCGTAGATATTGTAAAGCACAGCAAATTCAAGGGCATTGAATATCGTCAAATTCTTCTATATAGTGGTCCTGCTATGTTTTACGGTTTATTGATTGATGCTGCATTCATGCATTTTCTCCTTCTCCACGTAGCAATGAGAATTCTCATCGATTCATCAAGTACGAATCAACTCTTGTTGCGGAGCATGCATTAAAATTTTTGTCACCAGAGCTGCAGATGTTTATGGGGTAGAGTTTTTATCTTACAATATTCACGGTTTATTACATCTTCCTAGTGATGTTAGATTGTTTGGAGAACTAGATTCCTATTCTGCCTTTCCATTTGAAAATAATATGACGTACTTCAGAAAATTATGTAGAAAACCCAACCAACATCTGCAGCAGATTGCTAATAGATTGGCCGAAGACTGTCGAGTGAATGTAGAAAGTCTGTTGATAAATCATTACATTTCATGGGAAAACACATAAGAGGACCGGATGCCCCCTGCAAATGTTTTGAGCTATCATCGGTATTCTACACTTGTCACAGGTACTTCACGTTTATCAATTTTCGAGCCAAACAACACTGTACTTCTTCGCAGTGGGGAAATTGGTATAATTCAAAATATTATACAATATTCAAATGGTGATGTTAATTTTTTTGTGAAACAGTTCACTGATGTGCAAGATTTTTTTATTATTGGTTCTTGTTTATCCTCATCAGTAGCAATATTTCGTTGCTCCTCTTTATCATCGGTAAATATTTCAATTAAATTGAAAGCCATAAAAAATAAATGTTTTAGAACGCCATTTTGGTCACTACCAGCAGCTGTCAGAAACTGTCTATTGTACAGATTCAGGTAGTATTTGGAACGTATTGTAGGTTATAAATGATTAGAAAGTTACTATTGTATTAGATTTTAAACAAGCTTACTTTTCTGTGAACATTGGTTTGTGGGATTTTTTTTTGCTTTCGGTAATAAGTCCATCTTTAGAATTTAAAATGTTTAGAATTCAACGTTGTTGATCCAATAAGGCTTTTTGTTTTTTGAGTAAATGGCAATATACCTCAATTTAAGCGCACTATTCATTCTACTCGTTCTGTTCAAATATCGGATAGTCCAATTTCGTTTATTTCGTGCTCTAGTGATCAAATTAGAAAATGATGAAAAAAGTGATTAGAATCTCTGTATTATCATTTACGCATACACATACATGTTACTAGTTGCAGAAAAATCGTCGTAATGTTGGAGCCACTAGTGCGGATGAAGCGGCGATTAACCTCGCCAACGATATTCGGCAGCAGCTACAAGTGACACGCAGGACAGAACACACATCACAAACACACTTACACCAACAAATAGCCACACCATTCATTAAAAGAAATGGACCATCACGAACACACCTACCCCAACAAACATCCACATCACATCAATACAACACAAAATAACAATCAATATCCATAAAATCATCCCATATTCGCCCCATACAACAGATTAAATAAATAAACAGCAAAAAATTTAATTTTTGCAGAAAAAAAAATCATTTTCCAGTTTATTTATTGTTCGATTTTGATGAAAATTTGTTCTAAAGGGTTTTGATTATCGCTAATTACGAACCCAGGGTCAGATTTTTAAAATTCAAAATGGCATAAAATTTTTAGATTGTCATTTCGAATCAGCCATTTTAGATTTAAAGAAATTGAAAGTTTTATTACATATTCATACTCAGCGACCTCAAAAACTCTGAATAGGAAATTTAAAGTAAAATTAGCGAATCAATACATGTGTGCTTCAAAGGGTTATCAAATATCATTTAATTTTTGTCTAACCAACATAATTTTAATATTAGTGAGAATCAAAACATGCTGAAGCAGCTGTTGAAAAAAAAGAATATGACGATAAAAAACGCTCCACCATTCCTGCCGTTTAAAAACGTGGCAGAAGTTAAACAATTTGATGACGCTACCGTTGAAATTTACAACGAATTATTATCCAAGAGTTCCTGGAAAGGAAGCGAAACAATGGAAATTTTTAATTTATCGACCACCCGATTCGCTGCCGCAAAGGTAATGAAAATATTTAAAAAAATATTCTCTTGAAAAAGTGATGCTCGAAAGTAGTCAAGCATTTTAAAACTCAATGTGATTTTTTAATTTACTCCTTATTTTTCTTCGTGTATAGAAGCTATGTCCTTAAACTCGACGTTGGTGTCGAAACCCAACAAGGAACAGTTTGACCACTCGTTGACGAAAGCAATAAAAAGTCCTAAAGAGCATCTTCGAAGAAAAAAGGCAAAACCTCAAAGCTTCAGAAAAAGGCACCTCACACCTCACACGGTTGAATTCAGTCCCAAGACGCCCAGGGTAGAAGACGAAGACACCGGCGCTATTAACACGCTGATAGACGAAGAATCTACGTAAATATAAAATAACACTAAACCCTTAAACCCTAAACTTTTAAACCCTAAACATTTAAGGGTAGAGTACAGTCAAAAATCATCAAAAAACTCAATTTTTTTTTATTTTAGAAATGTATTCTAGAAGTATCAAAGAAAGTGTTAGAACGGTTCTAGGCCGTTTTGTCGAAACCTTTTGATCGAAGAAATTTTGGTCGACGGACGTTTGTGGTCGAAAACTTTTTGATCAAAAGGACTTTTGGTAGAAAACCTTTTTCTCGAAAGGATGTTCGGTCGAAAACCTTTTTGTCGAATGGTTTTTTTGTCGAATGGATGTTTTGTCGAAAAAAAACGTTGATATATATATATATATATATATACATATATATATATATAATTTTTCGATCAAATGTCCATTCGACAAAAAAACCATTAGACAAAAAGGTTTTCGACAAAAAGTCCGTCGATCAAATGGTTTTCGACAAAATGTCCTAGAACCATTAGAACATTCATTAGTCAAAATAAAAAAAATTTCAATGCTTAATTTTTAAATAATAAAACAAAAAAAACGAATTTTTAATGAAATTTCATAAAACTGAATAATGCTTTATTTTTTTAATTTTCTGATTCATAATACGAAATGTACTACGAAATACATAGTACGTGACATCTATGACGCGTCAGGACAGTCAGGATTCGACAATGATAATGCACCCTAATGTTATGGCACATGTACTGTAATGTAACATGTACTGTATATGCGTCGGCTGATACTACTTCATTTGTTGGCTGACACTTTATTTATTTGTTCAAAGTGAAGTTAGTAAATAGAAACCATCATTCATCAAAACAGAATAATCTTACAGAAACTTGCTACTAAAAAGTTATTATGCTCTAAAGAAGAGAAAAATAGATAATCTCGAAACTAATTTTAGTAATACAGAAGAGTCTGTTGATTTAACTATGAATAAGGAAATTTTGTTTGTTAATTGTTCAGCAAGAAAAGACCTGCTTTAAAAACTCCTTGTGACGGAGGAGAGCGCCGGTCGATCCTGAGCGAACGGAGCGCTCTTTTGCCTCGGTGCTCGATGAGCTGTGAAGAATGAGCGCTCAATTGCTGGAGCCGATGACCTCTAAGCAATGTTGAAGATGTAGGCGGCGGATCCACTCGCCGAGCTACTGCAGTAGGGTTGACTTGTCGAGATGCCTGAAGGGCTCCGTTGTTGTAGATCTCAATGATGGAGTAAACTCCAAAGCCGTTGTTGAAGTGCTAGTTTTGGGGGAAGGGAAGGTTTTCGAAATAAAAAGAGATTTTTTCTCTTTTCCAAAAACAAGCTCGTTTTATTAACTAAAAGATGCCTTTTAGTGATTAGCGGTCGCTTGGTCAGCGAAGGGTACTGACTCGCCGGACCGCCTCGCTTATATGTAACTCCCGCGCTAGTCTGACCGCGGGTCGGCCGGGAGCTGGCCGTCGCCACCTAGCGGCGCGCGCCGGTACTTCGCTCGCGCATGTTCGCTTCGGACGGCGGGAAATTCAAATCGCACGTTCGGTTTATTTTACATTTTTGGAGCTTAAAACTAGGCGTAAAGGCTGTTATTAATTATTAATTATTGAATTAATATAATTATTGCACGGTATAACAGTGTATATTTTAATAATAGCACATAGCATCAACAAGCATACAAATTTTACTCATTATAATGAACTCAACAAAAGAAAAGAAATCAAGAAGAATGTAAAGATTGAGATACATTTTTTTAATCTTCAAGTGCCGTGGAAGTAGTCGAAGCAGAAATTATCTGGAAACGAATCTGCTAGTCTTGATACGTGCACCAAATTAAAAAAAATATCAGTAATCATCAGAAACTTCAGTAAAAAAGCAGGAAGAAGTGTTGTACTGACTGCCATACTCGTGATGCGTACCCTAACATGGGGGCTGAGGACTGTCTCAAAGTTAGCGGAGTTCATCAGTGTGAACTCCAACTTGAAACTCCACCCCCTCTCCCCGCCTAATGATGTTTAGGATGCCGGACCGCCACTAAGCTCGAGTAGCTAAGTAACTTGGCTGGTTTCGCCGCAGCTAGTCCCAACCTAACCTCTTAGATACGGGTATTTAAAAATGGTGGTGCCTCCAGCTCCGTGTGGAGGTTTCGACTCGGTCGGGTTTGGTTCTATGAATTATCCCCGCCTAGCTTTATGCTTATCATGTAGGGTAGCGGCCAAGTGTCTGCGACTCCGTCCCGTCGGTAGGAGCGTGGAGCGTGGGAAAGAATTATAGCGACCTGATCCACCGCTACGGCCTAGCCCACCGCAAAAGCTGGCTCGCATACTTCTTAAAAGTACCGCCTAAGCTCCGCTCCGAGAAAGGGGCTACGCAGTGCCACCGCTACCCTGCGACTCCGAGGGAGAAGAAAGCTGGCAACACTGCGGCAGCGGGACTAGAGAGCACCGGCAGCTTTTCGAACGCCACTCTCTCACTTGCCGGGAACTCGTGCACACGTGCGTCACAGTTTAATTCACTCGATCTTCTTTGAAGAAGCACAACGGTAATTTTGGTACGGATGAGATGCCTCGGCGTAGCGTGTCTCTCCTATTTCGTTCAATTTAAGACTTATTCGTCGCTTAACTTAACTCGCGGGTGTGATTCTTTTTGTGTGTGTGTGATTTGAAGCTGAGTCCGGATGGAGTGTTGCCGGCTGGTCAACCGCGCTTCCGCGAAGCCTCGTCTCGGAACGAGCTACGTCGACCCCGCGATTTTGAGCTAGCCGTTATCTTGATTATGATAACTTGTCACAAAACAAGCGCGGAAAAGCCTAGTGAGACTGTATTTTATGTTTCATGCGGTAAATCAGTTTCAATCTTTGAGAACTGGCGTTTCGATTTCTGTAGCGAACTTTTATATTATCATTTATTAAATATAAGCTTGTTGATTTTACGCTTTGGCTTTCACTACCTGCACCGCTTTCGCTTTCCATCCTTTGCAGCTCGAGAACGAGATATCGACAAGGTAAGAGCTACATCGTGTATAATGCGCTCGCCAGTTTCGCGGAGCTAGCTGTCCGCGGGTAAGTTTTAGTCGTAGCGAAACGGAGTTATACAATTAAGAATCTACAGTTTAAAGTAAAAGACTAAATTACAATAAAAATGATATACTTAAAGAATTATTACATCAAAAAAAAGATAATGATAAAAAAGCTTTCGCACAAGTATTAAAAGAGGCAGCTCCTAAACCAAAACTTGTATCTAACATAATAATAAAAAAGAAAGATAGTAACAATAACGAAGATTTAAAGAAAGAAGTAACTCATTGTTTAAATAAAGAAAAAACAATTCAAACAAAGAAAATCCATATAAAAAGTGACAATGAGATAATCATGTTGTATGGACGAAACAAGTGCAACTAAAGCGGAAAAATCTCTGATTGCTAAATTAACTGCAAGCTGTACAATAGAAAAAGAAAGAGTAAAGAAACCAAGATTAAAAATAATTGGTGTAGATAACTTTGAAAATATGGAACATAATTGAAAACGACATAAATACAAGAAATTTTAGTAATTTGAACTCAAAGTTCACTGTAGTATATACATATCAAAATAAGAAAACTAAATTACTAAACATGATAATGGAAGTTACTTCTGAAATATATAAACATGTCAGAGAAAATAAAAATCGAATATTTGTTGGATATCAGAACTGCAAAGTATAGGACGACCTTAACATACATATATCATCATATAACCTTATAATCATGTTATAATTGTACAAGGTATGGTCATAGTGGTAATAAATGTAAAAATGAAAAAATATGCCTAAGATGCTCTTGAAATTATTATACTTTTAACTGTCCTAAAACAGCGAAGGTCTGTTGTCCGAAATGCAATTTTAGTAATAATAAATATAAGACGAACTATAACACCGAACACGTAGAAATGATAGCCAACTATGTCAAGTGCTAAAAAACAGAATCAAAAAATATATTGCCACAACGGATTACCCAATGAGTCCAAATGTTCAATGATACTTCGGTAGAATAGAAATCTCACACACTACAACAGCAATGAGACAGCGGGATTCAACGAACTCAATCTATTCAAGTTCTTTAAGAGATAAGTAAACAGCTGAAAGAAGACATATCTAATTTCAAGTAAAATTAAACATACAGAAAAATCTCGATTACTTAGAGAACATTCTAAGCGAAATGATTAAGAATGAGAGGACTATCAATGACATTCATTCTCTTAATAACCACATGAAAATAAATAAAGATAATATTCTATACATTAATATAAGAAGTCTTAATGCTAATTTTGATAAACTTCAGGTGTTTATTGAGAGAATGATTATCAGACCTCTCATTGTTGTGTGCGTAGAAACATGGAACTTGGATTACTGTAATTATTTTTCTTTAAAAGGATATAAAATGTTTTATAACAATAGTAGATTGAACAAAGCTGACGGCGTAGTTATGTACATTGATAACAGCATAACAGAAAATACTGAAATAATTGAGCAAGGAAGGCTAAAAATTTTGAATGCTAAAATTAAAATGCTTAATGATTATATTCTAGAGATATCTGCTTTGTACAGATCACATTATTTACCTAAACCGAAATTTATAAAAAACTTAAAAGATTATATAATCAAAAAGAAAAGTACCAAAAATCATTTAATAATGGGACATTTCAACATTGATATGTTACAAATAAATAATGTTAGTTTGGAATATTTAAATAATTTATTGAGTTTGGATATGTCCCTGGATTTCAAGGTATTACTAGGCTGTCAGTTAAAAATTCAGAGGGGACAAGCATAGACAATGTTTTCATAAAATCTAAAAATATTACTACCAACACATTCAAATATACAAATTTAATAACGGAACAGTCCATTATTTGTATCGATCAATAAAATAAAAAATAAGAAGGAACAAGAAGTAACACATTTGATTAATTATAAAAAACGGAATAAAATAGCTAGAAATATTAACTGGGATGGGACATTATCGATGCAAGATCCTAATGAAGCTACAGACGCATAAATACAATAAAAAATTGTATAAACATATCTACGATTAACAAGTATAGTAACAAAAAGCAAACTAAAATGATACCCAGAAGTAAATGGATCACGAATGCGATTATAAGCAATAAAAAAGAAATCAAAAGAAATCAATCTCAAGATGGCGCCGACTGGAGGAGTGCCTCCCGGCAAGCTAAAAGAAAAATTTTATAAATGTCATCCAAAAACCAGGTGTGCAACTGTAGTGTGCCAAATTTGTGAAAG
>JAWWML010034946.1:0-10303 GCA_035047165.1 Ormyrus rosae
GAAAAAATCGATTTGACCTTCAAATGACCTTGACCTTTGACCTCAAGGTCATGGTCAAGGTCACCATCATTTGTCCCTCTCCGAACCCTACAACTTTTGTCTTTAAAGTTTTTTCTATCTCCCTTACTTTCCGAGATATTTGGGTGGGGCGATTAAAATGGTCCATCATGTATATTCGCCATCAGCTGAGACAGAATTGCACTGCGACGCGAGCGCTTCAGATTTTGGCGCGATGCTATTGCAAAAGCAGTCATACGGAAAATTTAAACCGATTTCATATTACAGTCATCGTACGAGTCCGACAGAAACCTGTCGGGAATAAAATTTAAAGTGATGACTGATTGCGATAGTTTTCGATTAACCTTGACGAAGAAAAATATAAACCCGCGTATTGCCAGATGAGCTCTTTTCTTACAGAGCTATGACTTTGAGGTAGTACACCGTCTGGGTAAAAGAATGAGCCACGTAGATGCTCTTAGCAGATGTTATAGTGTTATGGTAATTGAGAGAAATTCTTTTGAAAAAACGTTATCAATTTGTCAGGATCGGGACGATGAAATTTTAAAAATTCGAAATCAATTGGAACAAAAAGAAATACCATTCTTTGAACTTCGCGATGGCCTAGTGTATCGAAAAGATAAATCAAAAAAACTATTGTTTTATGTACCTTGTTCGATGAAATCTAATGTAATAAGAACTTGTCATGATGATATTGGTCATGTCGGAATTGATAAAACTATTGTCAACATTACAAAAGTTTATTGGTTTCCACAAATGCGAATAAAAGTAAAAAATTATATTGATAATTGTTTAAAATGCATTGAATTTTCACCGAGTAGTGGAAAAAATCAGGTTATTTACATAACATTGTAAAGGGCAATTTGCCATTTAATATTATTCATATAGACCACCTTGGTCCATTAGAAAAAACTGGAAAAGGTTTTAAACATGGACTCGTAATTGTGGACGCATTCACGAAATTCACTAAACTTTTTCCGTGCAAATCAACTAATAGTGAAGAAGCGATAAAGCATTTAAAAAATTATTTTACTATGTATAGGAAACCACAAAAATTAATTTCAGACAGAGGAACATGTTTTACGTCAATTAAATTTCAAGAATTTCTAACTGCAGAATCAATTGAGCATGTCTTGATAGCTGTAGGTACACCTAGGGCTAATGGGCAAGTAGAACGTTTAAATCAAGACATTGTACCGATGTTAGCAAAATTGTCGGTAGAACCTGAAAAATGGGATCGCGTTTTAGAAAATGTAGAGTTCGCAATAAACGATACAATTTGTAATTCCAAGAAAGAAACTCCAAGTAAATTGTTGTTCGGTATTAATAAAAAAGGAGAAATAAATGACAAATTGAAATTAATGTTAGAAGCGAATTTTGAAAGCGAAAGAGATCTTGAAAAATTAAGAGAAAAAGCAAGCGAAAATTTAACTAAACGCCAAAAGAATAACAAAGAGCAATTCGATAGTAAAAGAAAACCTGCATATCAGTACAAAGCTGGAGATTATGTTCTGATTAGTAATGTCGATAATACACCTGGCGTAAACAAAAAATTGTTACCGGAGTATAAAGTACCGTATATTGTAACGAAAGTATTAGACAAAGATCGTTATGTCATTAAAGACATAGATGGTTTTCAGGTAACGCAATTACCTTATAATGGAATATGTGCGCCAGGTCAAATGAAAATGTATTTGAAAAAAGACTAAAATTTTGTTTTAAGATATAAGTAATTTGAATGTATGCAATTATTTTGTAAAAATATTAATTTAAGTTTTATTTTTATATATTACGGCCGAGTCGGCCTTTTTATCAGAATGGCCGAGTTGTAGCAACTAAAAGGTAATTTTAAGTAAAAGAGAGCCGTTAGTGTTCTAACTATTGACGAATTTAGCGATAAGTCTTCTCGCCGGAGAAGATACCGCGAACCCCGAGTTTAGAAGTTCGGGCGAAGCTTTTGAGCGCGAGGCTAGTGGAGGGGGCTCGCATCCACCGTAGCTTCGCTGCGATTGGCTGTCGAACCCTTGACGGGACTCACGGACTGTTAATATAAAATTGAGGAGCGACAGAGCTCTTAACACATTCCGATTGTAGACGCTGAAAGTGATGGACGTGTTACTCGACGTATTTCTTGTTTTTATAATAAATACAATTTTAAATTTCTATTTTATCATCTGAAACTTATTCAGCCCATACCATCCTACAACACTTTCACAGACTAGTACGCGTAGGCACTTGTATGCCTCTACGCAATGGATACATAGCATTACAATAAAACCTAATACACACTTTAGCTACACTACACTTGACACTGGCGATGGTCCCTGATCCCGCAGAAGTAGATGAATTGCTCCTTCCCTGGACATCTGACACCTGGGGCGGATCCTCAGCTGGTACAGGCACCTGTACTCTCCCAGCAAAGCGCCGATAGCCCTGTAATCAAATAAAAAAAAAGACATGAAGCAACACTAGTGAGGTAGAAGAAATTGGAATTAGACTTACCTGCTGTTCTTGAAAATCTTAACCGCTGGCGATTGAGCATAAGAAATGGATCAGCATACACGGCTACTACATAGAGCCTGAAGTCCTGGCTGTAGCTCATTACATCATCGGCTGGGCAGAATAGGATGACCGCTTGAAGAAGATCCTCGCAGAAGAAGAGGTAGAACCTGAAGTCCTAGCTGAAGTCCACCGTATCATTAACTGAAAGGAAGCCCAAAGACTTTAGAGAGGAGGTTATGTACAAATACATACAGCCTGCAAATCACGAAGGCTGTGACAACTCCTACTGTCGACAAAGTCTGAAGTCATCGATCGAGCATCATCACTAGGATCAACAGTTGCTGATATAACCTCACTCCAAGAAGAGCACAACACAGCGGTCGTCAAGAGAGAGAAGACTGCACATGTGCGCAACTGTCATGCGCGAGCTGAGGTGGGGCCCTCGCGAACTACAACCTGGGGAACGGCGTGCTGCCATCTTATCGATGGCGACACTCTGTTCCTGACCGTCGTAGCGTTAGCCTCGCGCGCAGAACATTTTCTCGTTGTTAAATAGTCGATTAATAGCTTTTTTTTTTGTATAACCAGTTCTCGTTAAACAATAGCAAACGCATTGTAAATCAGAGGAACTTCAAGAGTGACTTCTTAGTTTCACAAGAGAAAGTTTTTGTCAGTGTTACAATAGATATTTTAAAAAGAAACCATAATCATACAGATTTTTTTTCGGGTCTTTTTAAAGGAATAAAAAATCAGTATATAACCCCCTTAAAGGATTGTGCATTAACATGGAAAATTCGCAAAAATTGATTACTACTCGCCATAACCGGTGTTTATAGTTTCCAATTTTAATCTGTTAATTAGAATTGAGTATTTTTTACCATCAGTTGTAGTATTGAATACGTCAGAAAAACCTTTACTTTTGCAAATATAGCCACATTTCTTCTTGATCCCTTTGTTGGAACAATTTTTCATCACGTGATCCTCACTACATGCTACATAAATACCACAGTGGACACTGTTAGATTTGCAATCACGTGCGGCATGTCCAAAATTAAGACATTTAAAACGATATCTAATCCAAACATGATCAGTAACATGATGTGAAATAAAGCCCATGTATACTCGACCCTGCGACATTAAATGAGAATGCAGTTTGGTTGAAATCTCGATTACAGTTCTAGTTCCGGTTTTGAGGAAAGATATACACCACTTTTAAATCCCCATTTTATTCACCGTCTAAGTTCGAATGCGTGAAATCTGAAAGTATTTCTTTTGCCGATTTATCTATGGAAATGCCAAAGATTACAATCCTAGAATTAAATTTGGAACTTGTTTTTATTTCAAGTCCTACATTTGTTTCATTTAGCAGTTTCTTCATTTTATCTAAATCGATCGTTTTTGCTTCAATATGCACCGCACTACCTTCTGTTTTATAAAGCTTTTCAACTTTTAAATTGATTTTAGCAGGATCAATTGCTTTAATTAAAGTATTTTTAGTATCTGAAAAGGATTTGTATTTTTGCGAGGAATTCGGATTATTGGGAACCTTGGGGTCTTTAAAAACCTGTATGGTATTTGCGCTTTTAATAACATCGACGTAAATTGCCCCTTTTACAGCAGCTTTTGTAGTGCATTTCCAGCCTCGTTACTTAGATCTTCGATGACTTTAGGAATGGTTTTTTTAACACAGTGTGGAACCTCTCTATTTATTATTGACGGAAGAGCCCTCTCCATTACATCTCTAACACTAATTGCACATGACGTTGTTAGCCCTGTGCAAGCTTTGATGACTGTTCAAATGCAATCTTCTCTAACTATGAGGCGCTCAAACATCTCAGCATAGGTAAAGACTAACGAATTAAATGCTGTCTGATAAAAAGTGAAAAAATTTCTGAGTAGAATTTTATTTTCAATGAACTCTTAGAATTAAATTATGGACTTATTGAATTGATTGTAATACACTAATAATTTGTCGTGCCAACTGCGAACTTCAGTCCACGAAATGGGCCTTTATTTGAATAACTGGGATTTCCTAACAACAATTTCTAGGAGAAAATCCTACTTTCAGTGGAGATTTAGATGAACTCAGAAAATTCAGAATTTTGTTTGAAAAAGTGGCACGGATTGGTTTAATTCTATTAGTGGGAGTCATAGTGTCGCATTTTTGCCTGCACCATCTTTCCCGGTCTGGAATCTAGTACCCGCTGACATAATTTGAAATCAATGAGGAGAAAAATACGCCTGAAAAACAAAGAAAGACCTAGTTTGAAATTTTAAATTTATCTATACACTCGCTTAAACTCAACATTAACATAGCCGTTAAGTAAGAAAAAAGGAATATTTTGAAAAAAAATGGTTTCGATACGTTACGATTTCAGCCAGAGATGAATTTTGCCCCGCGATGGTTTGATTTGCCACTCTGCGGCATACCGACCGGCATATAGTCGAAGAATCCCGTCGTAAGAGATATTCCATAGATCGGGTCCTAGGATGCAGCCTTGGACCGCGCCAGACGTTAGCTTTTCCCGCCTGGAGCTCTCCGCCGTGTCGTACAGAATGGATCGTTCTTTCAGGTAATCTCCTATGATCTGGAGTAGGTACCTAGGTACTTTTAAGTCCCTCTCCAGTGCCCTTAGCACATCCATCTGACCGAGTTGAAGACTTTTTTTAACATTTAGTGTCACCAGGAGACATTGGGTCGGGAAAAGTAATTCCCCTGCTCCGTTCTCCTGGCCGCCTCCACCACCTCCTGGATAGCGTCTATGATGGACCTCCCTTTCTGAAAGCCGTATTGGCGATCGAAAACGCCGCCAGATGCTGAAAATTCCGCCTATAGTAAGGGTCTATACAAGGACAGAACATTTGTTGGTCCTTTGCCCTTTCTTATCAGTACAAGTTTCGCCTCCTTCCAGCGAGAATAAAATATTTCCGCTCGAAGGCACGAGTTGTACATGCCAAGCAAGAGCTCAGGATAGCTCCTAGTCACCGCTTTCAGTACTTCAGCCGGAAGACCATCCGGCCCTGGTTCTTTATTATTCTTCATTGTGCCCACCGCGCTCTTCAGCTCCGTCCTTAAAATTTTGTCCTCCAGATTACATTTCTATTTTCACTTCTTTTTTCTTGTAACTCTTTTTTAAAAATGTACTTTGATATTACCTATACGCGGGAAAGCTTTATTTACTAAATTTAGAGTTCTCAATTAATTTTAAATTAATAAATAAGATTTTCATAATTGAAGGAGACGCCATAGTCAGTTCGGACTTGGACAATTTCGGTAGAGCATTCTTAATACTAATTTAATTCAAAGTGGTGGCTGAAAATACATTTTTTTTACCTAAACATTTAGAAATTTTGCAACCGTAAACGAATAACTTTTGGAAAAAAATATAAGATTAAAAATTGCTTAGAATTAATCAAAGAATGCAGCAGATTTTTTCAAAAACTTTTTACGACATAAAATTCTTTTAATATTTGAATTTTTTTTAAAATTTCAAAATGTCAAAAAAATCATTCTAAGCATTTTTTATTCTTATGATTTTTTTCAAAACCTTGCTTATTTACGAGTAAAAAACTCCTATAAGAATGCAACACTCTCGAATATGCGAGAGTGAGCCGAGAGCCTCGCGCGCCGTGTTTACCTAAGTTACATGTCGCGACGCGAGAATATCATTTCAATAATAATGCAAAATTCATTTATCGTCCGATAGAAAAATGCGACCGCGACATCTCAGACGAGAGCGCACATCGCGGGGCACGCAATGGAGGCATCCATGCCTTCGGAAAAAACCTTTAACCCGATGAAAAATCAAATAGAAACAATTTTCCCTTTGCCAACAATCGGATTAAAGTCCGCGAACAAAGGGAAATTTGCCTATAAAAGGGGACCGAAAGAGGCTCTCGTTACCCATTTTCCCACGATCCTCTGCCCAGGGTGGATAGCCAGAGCGCCGGTCTTGTCCAAGTCCCGCAGTACTTCGTTTCACGAGGTAAGTGCGGCGTCTCCTACTTCCTGGGCCGGTAACCTTGCAAGAGGAAGAACCAGGCCGGGGAAGCCTTCCCCGTCGGGATATTTTTCCGGGGTACTAAGCGTGAATAATAGTTATCATTTGCTTAAAAGTTAAGAATTGTGAATATTTAAATTTAGAGAGAAATTCATTCATATTTAGATTATTTAGACGTAAATTTAGAATAAGTTATTAAAACGATTTTAGACTATAAGGCACCTAGTACAATAATAATAATAAATATATTTATATATACACTTTGATTACTTTCGTAAATAAATACAAAAATTTCACATCGCAACTGCTTATTTAATTTATTAAGAAATACCTTGGCATCACACAGAATCCCGATAACCTTGCAGGAATATACGAAAAAATTTTTTTAAATTAAAGAAGCAATACCATATAATGCTAAAATTTAATAAAAGTAATTTTAGATCGTAGTCATAAAAGTTTCCTGTGGACGTTAGTAAGTTAAGGCGTCGTAACGTTAATTAAAATATCAGTCTTAAAATGATATATGTTTTTTTCTATGCTGGATGCTACCAGAAAACCCCCCGGCCCTCAGTAAGTCCCTATTGAAAAAATCGAGCTCGATTTCCAGCTCGAATCCACCTCGATTCGACTCGATTCGACTCGATATTTCCTCGATTTTCCTCGAATTCAGCTCGATTTCCACCTCGATTTTAAACTGGATTTCGAGCTATAGCTGCCTCGATATTCACCTCGATTTCGAGCTGGATGTGCCTCGATTTCCACCTCAATTCCGAGCTCGATTTGCCTCGATTTCTACCTCGATTCCGAACTCGATTCGCCTCGATTTCCACCTCGAGTTCGAGCTGGATTTCCTCGAATACCACCTCGATTTCGGTCGAGCTCAATTCGCCTCGATTTCCTCGAAATCGAGGTGGAAATCGAGGCGAATTCAGCTCGAAATCGAGGTAAAAATCGAGGCAACTTTAGCTTAAAATCGAGGTGGAAATGGAGGCAACTCCAGTTTAAAATCGAGGTGGAAGTCGAGCTTCATTCGAGGCAAATCGAAGAAAAGTCGAGTCGAATCGAGGTGGATTCGAGCTGGAAATCGAGCTCGATTTCCACCTCGATTTTTTCAATAGGGGTTTCTGTATCGGACGATTATTTTTGCAGACCGTTGAGTTTACAATTTTGTTGTTGTTGTTTTTTTTTTATCTTATTTAACGTTGCTCTATTTATGCTGCCAGGCTTTAACAGCAACGGGAGTAGTCGGTGTGTTTGTAAACAAAGCACGTATGTTTTACCGCAGTGGTGCTTGTTTCGATCGGAAGAGACTAGGGCCTTTGAGTTCGCAGTACGAATCAATTTCCTTCGCTCTTACCGATCGAGCCACGGAAGAACCCACCGAGCGAGGCTCACGACCGAGACCCGCAACAGTCAGCCTTATTAGCACTCATGCACTCAGCGCAATCATTGTATTTAATAAAGTAGCTGCAGATCAGGTGCATCACGATACTCCAGTACGATTGGCGGATATGAGCTCCACCCCCGTCACCGAAAAATCTGGCTGACATTTCTTTTAACAATGCCTCCGAAATTTCGGACTGTTGGGGATTCGAACTCACGCCCTAAGCGATGTTTGTTTTGGCAGGCAAGAACCTTACGGCCTAAGCCAAACACCGCTCGTGGGTTTACAATTTTGCTTTATCACGAAGTCTGAATGATTTCTTCGCGTAGTGTTTTCGTATTTAAAAATCTCCGAATCTGTAGCTTGGGAATGATTCTAGCACAGGAGATTCGTCAACGTTATCCCGCAAATTTTCAGACATCAGTAGACGTACTCTCCATAGACAAAAAGATTAAAATGGGTTTTCCGAGGGTAAAAGGACAAACCGTGATCTGATCTTGATATACTACTTAAAAGTGTTTTTGGGTTAGAGATGACCTACAATTGCGGTGAAAATATTTTAGAGAAAAATTTATTATTTAAATAATTTCATTTTTATAATATTTATTTTATATGTTTCTTACTTATGAAAAACGTTAAACCTCATTTTTAAAATAAGACTAGTATTTTTTGTTTTATTGTTTCGTAATGCTGCAACTATAAAGAATTTCAAAATTTTCTCTGGAAATAAAAATAGTCTCAAATGTTTCTAATTAATAATGTAGAAACTGTTTTACAAATTTTACATATCCATGTCGCAAAATAATATGTAATTTATGAGATTGAACATTATTTTCTTCTTATTTTCAGAGTACAATTGTATTTTTTAATATAAAATAATTTATGGAGGTGAATGCATCTATTCTGCACTGATTAAAATGAAATTGATCAAATGTGTACTTCGATAAATTTATTCTTTTTAATTGCATATATCATTTGTTATTACAGATTCATGAATTACCTAAACCATCTTTTTCAAATAAAACGCTTAAAGAATTACAAATAGGGACATTTGAAAATATTGAAACAGCCACTGAAGAAACGAGTATCATTTTAGCTTTAAAAAAATTTGTAGAAAGGCGAGTATCAGCTTTGCCAATAGTTGATAATGACGGGAAATTAGTAAATATCTATTCAAAGTTTGATGTTATTGTACGTACATTATAGATTATGTCGACCTAAAAGTTAAATGTTAAAAACTTAAATATTATTTATTTTTTACAGAATCTAGCTGCTGAGAAAACCTATAATAATCTTGATGTGACGCTCAAAGAGGCTAATGAGCATCGAAATGAGTGGTTTGAAGGAGTTCAGAGTTGTAAATTAAATGAAACCCTGTTCGCAGTTATGGAAAAAATTGTTAGAGCAGAAGTAAGTTGATATTGTGTTAGTTTAAGTTAACATTGTCCATTCTTTTATTTAACATTGATTTATTTAATCTTTCAATTCATTGCTTATCCGTGATTGAGAATATTGTTTTAAATTAAACATTTTTAATTTTGTTTTGCATATTGGTACTTGTTTCATTCAGCAGAAACCATGGCCTTGATATTTCGAATACGATCAATTCTCTTTACTCTTACCGATCAAACCCTGTAAACCACAAACCTAACTAGTTACTTCATAAATTTATATGAGGCTCTCCAGCGAAACCCGAATTTTTAATGGTTCAGTATTCGCGCACTCAGCACAATCAGGCTATTTGCAATATTAGGCAACTTCCAGTCGAGAAGACAAAAGTAGGTAAAACTATAGAGTATCTGAGATCAGCGTCCACCCCTTACGATATCTAAAATATCTAATGAAATGAAAAAGTAAGGCCTCCTAATAGTAAATGCATTATGCCGGCACAATTGGAGATATTTACAATTTCTGTCTTCCACTGGGAAGTGATCTATTCAGACCGGAAATCAGTTTTTGTTTAAATATAATGGCATATATTTTTTATGGATTTCAATTCTGCGCCTGTAAATAAGAAAACTTTTGTTATAAACATTTTTTTTCTAAATTGTTGTTTTCAATCCCAAAATTTCTTTCCAATGGCTGAGTGATATGACCTCCTATTTCGGCAGCTGCTTCAAAATCCTCCATACTCGGCGGTCCCTTCTACACGGAGAAAAAGGGTATTCCGCATTAAGCTAGGTAAAATGCCCTCAATTTGTTCTTTTTTTTTTTTAATAGTGTGAATATATGTATTGGGTAATAAAAAAGTGGGTAACACCGTTTATTTGCCTCAAAATGCTCCCCCCTCCTGTAGAGAGCCGAAAAACCTGTTTTTTTTTTTTTTTTTTTTTGCAATTTGCCTTTTTGTTGGCGGTTTTTGATTTAATCCTTTTTAAAAAAATAATGTATATTTACA
>JAWWML010034947.1:0-10299 GCA_035047165.1 Ormyrus rosae
AACCAATAGATGGATTGTCATCTAATAGGGCTTAAAATCTTTGATTTTTATGTCATTTAGGGCTCATGCATTTTTTTAATAAAATTTTATTGGTTTAGTATTTTTAAATTAAAGAAAACTCAGAAAAATTAAGGAAACTGAGAAAATTCATCAAGTTTTATAGGTGCTAATAAAAAATTTATAAAGCTCGGTACGAATGGATAGAGGAGGAAAATCTAAGATATACGTCCATCCTTAATTTTTCGATACGGTGCCTAGACCCGGAGATATGGACAATTGAAAATTGGACGATTCGACGAAGGACCGCGCGGCGATAGGAGAATGCTGGCGGAGAGCCACGCCAAGTGGGGAGCGCTCGCTGGCCAGGGCTTCAGCCCGTTCGCGTGCACCGAGCGCTCTCGTATTCTGCTGTTTCAAATTGAATTAAGTATTTTAAGTTATTGACTAAAATTCTTGTACAAATAAAAATCAAATTTTGAATGCAAGAATCATAATAAATCAAGCTTAAATTTAGTTACACATTTTAAAACTAAATAGCTGATTTAATAATAAAAAAAATTAAATTCGTACACTTTCGAATAAACAATGCCAAGGAAGTTTTAAAAATTTTTAAAACATTTTATGTGATATTAATATTGCTAAATAAAGAGAAGCCTCTATTTACAACGTATTAAAAATATCACTATTTACTTTTGCTTACAGATTAATTATTAAGTTATTTTAGTTAACTTAGAAAACTGTACTTAAAGAATATCAAACAATTTCGATATTTTTAAAAACGAAGTTCCCGATTGTTTAAAAAAGAATAACAGAAATATGAATAAAACATAAATAAAGTTACTGCTCTCAAGAACAATTCATTTTATTTACGGCGCGGCTCAAAATTTTTGAACGACTTTTTTGAGCGAAAAAATGAAACTCGACAGAGAAGTCTTAATTGCCAATACGTGCTTTTTCACATGGGAAAACTACGATTTAATAGCTCGACTTATGTTTTACCGCTAAAACGCAACACTTTCTTATTGCAAATCGGAAATTTAAAGTAGCATTTTCTTTAGCAAAAAAATAGCTCTTTAAACGAAAAGTCTACGATATCATCGGGACAATATTTCTAACTTGTTTCTTAAAGTACTAAATTATTATGAGAAAAAGCCCTAATTATTCGGAAGAGTCTGTGCATGCATTTTTAAGGTGTTTTTGTATAACAATGTGAGAAAGAAATTTGAAAAATCAAAAACTTTTTGCTCAGCATAAAAAAATTCTTTTTCCTAACTCGGGCATGAAATGGCCCTCATTTCATGCTAGAAAGTAGCGCAGAGACGATAGAGAGACAGAGAATACCTCATCATATGAAAGATATTTTAATATGAAAGATGTTTTAATTTTTATTCATAAATATGAAAGATATTTTAATTTTTTTTAAGATTAAACATGGTTTGCCTGTACAAACCCTTAGGCCGATTTTACTATTGGATTATCGGTTATTGAATTATTGGAGTACTGAGTCATTAGATTATAAAAACATTTTTACTTGATTAAAAAGTAATGATTGGAAGTAAAAATATCTGCAGAATATGTTTTAACGGCAATATTTGGGAATAAACTTTAGGGGTAATTTTAACCCCTAAATCATCGTATCAGCAGCTAAAAAAAACACGTGTCTAATATTTTTTGATAATCTACCGATGTGCAAAGTTTGAAAAGAATCAGAGACGGACACCCTCCTCCAGAAGAGAACAGAAGAGAATACCTCACCCTCGCTAGAAATAGCTCATTTTCTCCCCTAGTTGCACAATGTACTATTAATCCACAAGGAAGAAAAAGAACATTCACATAGTCCAAACTACATTAAGCACATTTGTAGTCCGGTTTTTACAACTAACCCTTATAAAATACAAATTTTTACGGACGAGGAATAAGCTTTTGAATATTAAACACATTTATTCAAAACGTAAGTTGTCTCATGTCGAGATTCATCTTGAGAGCAAATTCCCCATCCACCAAATTCTTTTCCTACGTACCAGGAAAAGAAATCATACAGACTACACATGTTTTTACATGTAATAAATTCATTTTTAGAAATCAATAAACATAAACGCTGTAACGCCAGCGCCTAATTTTAAATCGCGCGCCGCGTTACTGTAAGTCAATGAACATCCGCTAGGTGGCCGCCCGCCCAATTCAACCACCCCAGATATAAACTAACTCCGGGTAGGCATATAAGGGATAACGCATCCGACCCCAGTATGCTCCGGTAAACCGGCTTTAGTTAAGAAGCCAGACTTAGGACTTTCAGGTCCAGGTTTACCCAGGCACAACTAGTGCTGCTGGCAGGGTGCGACCTCCAGCTTGCCACACACAGGTGGAGGCTAACCCCCTCCACCTTTACACTAAAATCATTTACGCGTTTGATATGTAAAACATTCGCGACTAACCACCACCCCGACCGACACTACCCTGCCACGATACCGCGTGGAGGGTCGTCGACTCCACCCTGCCACGATACCGTGTGAAGGGTTACCGACGTTACAGGGTTCTACCTTACCGGCCCTCCATTCTTCCACGTGGTAGTTAGTACAGAGCGAAGAGTTTTATCTTCGACGCTTGGTCGTCGAATATAAATCTTCCCTTCTCACTTGTACATATAGATATTTAAGTATTAAATAGTTAAGTATTAGAATTAAGTACTCATACACACACCACGGAGCACACTTGTGTTAACCCTAGCTTCACGTACAACCAGTAACCTTAGTCTTAAGTTAGCTTTACCCATTCAGTTAATTGACTGCGGATAATTTCAGCATTACCGACCGTAGAGAACTGACACCTGAGCGTGCCAGCGTTGTAAACTTAACTATAGAATAAATTGTTACTTATTTACCCTTACTACTGCCTTCTTACTGTACCCTATAACATCCACGGGAATAGTCAGCAGTCCGAGTGGCTTACGCTGTGGGAAGCAACTCACGGTATTAATCGTTACAGTACGCGACACCAGCGCCACCTTGATGTCCGCTTACTCTAACGTTACAACGCTTAATCCGTTTAATAAATCCCTTTTTAAACATACTGACAAATAAAAATAAAAACATTGACAATTTAATAATTAAACTGAAAAAACATTATCAATCTTCGTATAATGTGGATCGTAATGGGAAAATATTGTTTTTAAAATTGATTTCAAATGTATCAATTTAATCAATTTACATTACCCCATTTTTCCGATCGATCTCTAAGGTAACGAGAGTAACGGCATGCCGTCAAAATGAATCTGAATCCCCTTATTTTATAACAAAATTAACAAATTCAGAAATGTACAGAAATCTTGCACTCGACTAGATACAACTTTTTCCAGCATTAGTCAACCAAACTACGCAGTGATCATATGGTATCGATTTCGAAGGTAAGGAGAGTAATGGCGTGCCATCAGAAAAATTTACGGCAAATTTCAAGTTGGCTATAAAATAATGAGATTCATATTCGTTCTGATGGCATGCCGTTACTGTCATTACCTCGATCAGCTATCAAATCGCAATTATCCCTTGTGAAAAAACACGTTTTGACAATTAAGACTTATCTGTCGAGTTTCATTTTTTCGCTCAAAAATGTCTAGTCAAATTCTTTAATGACCGTTGAAAAATTTTGGGCCGCGCCGTAAAGAAAATGAATTGTTCTTGAGAGCAGTAACTTTATTTATGTTTTATTCATATTTCTGTTATTCTTTTTTAAGCAATCGGGAACTTCTTTTTTAAAAATATCGAAATTGTTTGATATTCTTTAAGTACAGTTTTCTAAGTTAACTAAAATAACTTAATAATTAATCCGTAAGCAAAAGTAAATAGTGATATTTTTAGTACGTTGTAAATAAAGGCTTCTCTTTATTTAGCAATATTAATATCATATAAAATGTTTTAAAAGTTTTTAAAACTTCCTTGGCATTATTTATTCAAAAGTATACGAACTTAATTTTTGTTATTATTAAAAATAATTTCGAACTTGCTTTATTACTTAATCAGCTATTTAGTTTTAAAATGTGTAACTAAATGTAAACTTGATTTATTATCATTCTTGGATTCAAAATTTGATTTTTAGTTGTACAAGAATTTTAGTCAATAACTTAAAATACTTAATTCAATTTGAAACAGCAGAATACGAGAGCGCTCGATGCAAGCGTACGCGCTGAAGATTTTCGTCCTCTATCCATTGGTACCGAGCTTTATAATTTTTTTATTAGCACCCTAGATAGCTGTTTTAATGATCTCGGCATTTATTGGAATCTAAAATTTTTCTTTTAATCAGTTGTGCCAATCAATAGAAAAATTTCTAAAACAAAGGGCGCAATAGGATAAGATAGTGAAAAATGCCCCTAAACTAATCACTATAAAAATATATCATCATGTAGGGCATAAAAAAAGAATAATTTCCTGAAAGTTTTAGCCCTCTAGCTCGTAAAGGACGCCAATAGAAATATAATTTTTTTGGTGATATAACGAGATCCAGCTGGTCAATTTTGACGGCTTTGTATGCAAATTAAAGATATTGAAAAACTCTATAAAAAAAATTGTTTCAGATTTTTTTAATAGTCACCATATACAGGGTGTCCCAAAAGTATGAAAAGCCCTAGAAATTTCGCGAAATTAGTAGTAAAAAGAAAACTCAGTGTGAGGTCTTATGTAATTTTCAACCAGGATTTCAGTGGTGAACTCAGATTTGACCTTGACCTTAACCTTTAAGGTCATTTAGAGGTCAACTTAATTTTTTTAAATGGAAATCCCCATTTTTGATAATGGCAATCGATAGAGCAGAAAATGTTACGTTGAAAAATGTATTGATGTTCAAGGTCAATGTGACCTCTCCAGGCTAAAGAGAGGTCAAAAGAATGCTTCTTTGTGAACACTTAGAAATTTCTGTAGGTTTGTTTTAAAAAATGATCAAGGTCAGGTCTTGAATAATTTTCAGCAAGCAATTTGATGGTGACCTTGGATTTGACTCTGAAACAAATCTTCAAGGTCATTTCAAGGTCAACTTTGTAACGATTTCAGGGGATTGCTCAAATTGCGACAAAGGTTACTGGGGGAACTGTAGGATATGGAAGGACTGTAGAAAATACGGGAAGAAGGACGATTAGCTGTGGTAGAGCACGTGGGCCCGCAAACCGTTGCACGGGTGACTGTTAGAATGATGCAAAAGAATATACACTCAACTTAATCCAATTCACACTGTAACTGATTTTATTGAATAAAGAATGTTGTTAAATTTATAGAAAATCCGGGCGCCAGCCACGGGTTTATTCGCGACACCGAAACCCAAAACGCACGCCGCGAGCACACACACACACCGGCGAACACGCGAGCGAAGTGGAAATGAAAAATGAAGTCGAGCTAAGTGCTCGTTCGATTCACGAAATTCGCAAATAATTATTCCAACGCTAGCTCTATACTAAAGATTTAACCGCGATCTCGCAATACCACTTATAAGAATAATTCCTTTATTTCGCACAAAAACTATGAATAGCTGCCACGTGGCAAAAAGCTCCGGATCTCTATTAAATTAGCAAACACTTAAATTCTGCGATCGCGCACTAAGACGGATCCGTGGAGAGTGATAGCGGATCGAACGCGAGCTGGTGATCGTTCTTCCATCTTCACTGCTCGCGCCGGCGCACTCGCTCGCCGCAGCAGCGCTGCGAGCTGAGGTAAGGTTAGCTTCGCTGTGCCCGGCAGTTCTCAAGTGCTCTTGTCGTGCCAATTGTAGATACTGGACGAAGCTGCTGTAATAAGTGATCTGTAAGCTACCAAGATGCCGGGTAAGTCCAATTTTCGTTCCAATATTTAAATTTTTAGGCTAATGAGAGCGTGTCTCTGCGTTTACAGGTGCGGTAGTCAAGCTTTAAACAACGGGAAACGGAGCTGCGATTCGGTCAACGACTGAGGACTTGCTCGAGCTGCTTCACTCCATCAAGCTCGTTGTATTCAAGTACGTATTCAGCTGTATGGTTTCGCTGAATTGTGTTGCCCGGTAATAGATGTAATTTAGTAGTCTCAGTAGTAATTTTATCCTTAGTCTCACCTAACCTCTTCTTAATGTTGTCTTGTGATTTGAGAGGCACTCTCTTGTTATGGCAGAGAAGTGCACTCTCTTTTCTTATTGATTATCAAATATTAATTCTGCTTGTGTCTTCAGATGTTGCTACTGCTGAATGAGGCCTCTCCTTCTGAAAACTCTAAGGAGATTAATGTGTGAAGGAGCTGCAAGATCCGTTGTATAATCCTTATTTATAATTTGCTGTTAATTGTAGGGTGCAGGAATAGTGCGTATCACCTTCATAAGTCAGCTGCGCTACTCCTTATGCGATACTCTGTACTCATTTCCTTGTATGTTACAAGTAGGCTGACTAACCGACGCAGTGCCTCCAGGATGAGACGTCTCTCTAGGAATCCACAACGAAGATCAAGAAAATTCAGTGTACTTTTCAAGCTAGATTTTATGTGTCCAGTGGGCGTGTTATCAGGGTGGGTACGATCTGGGTCTAAGCCTAAGTGACAGCCAGTTTGGCCCGGGCCAGCTGTACTGTCACAACTTTTTTTCTTAAATGGAAACACCTGTTTTTGATATCGGCAATCGAAAAAGCAGAAAAATTTACATTCGGATATATATATATATACAACCTAGAGGTCAAAATGACTCTTAGAGGTCAAATGAAGGTCAAATTTTTTTTAATTAGCTTTGTCAAAAGTTTGTTCGATGAATTTCAGTATCGATTGCATTGCGTATAATTTTACAGATGTGCCTTTGGGGTCAGTTTTTGATATTTTCGAAAATCTTTCAAACCCAACGACTTGCTTCTTTTCTCTACAATAACAGCAAGCTTGTTGTAGTCCAGGTGCATGATGTGTAAGCCAGCATAATCTCTGTAAATGAAGTAATCCTGTCACACTGCTGGAAAGTGCACATCTATAACAGCGCTTACAAATTATAGACTTTCATAATAATATTTAAAACATAATACTACATTAAAAACAGGAAAAAGTAAAGCCTGATGATGGCCAAAGAGGACCTGAAACAGAGAAATGAAAGTTTTTTTAGCTTGCCAGGAAATAATATTGGAACTTTAAAATTTGCCTGCTTTGAAATAGTCGAGGAGTATTTTCTTTGAAGACATTGAATGATTGTTAAATTTACTACAAAGAATAAACAAACATGTTTAACCTCAACGTTATGCTTCAGGCAAAACATGAGGACTAAATCTGACCAAAAATGTACAGTCCACGGCGACTTGTGGCGACACGACTGAAACGCGATGAGCGCGCTTATTCGAAATTTCAAAATTGATATTTTTGTATTAAATTATCGAAAATCCAAAAAGCATAATATATAATGTAAAAAAAAATATTTAATAATGTTAAAATAATAATTAAAATATTTTCGCAGTGATTTCCTTAGCAAACGTAAATTTTAGTATTTTTCGAAAATTACATTTTAAGCCGTAACTTTTGAAATTTTTTAAATTTGTGCTTGAAAATTTTTTCTACGTTTTCGATAAAGTATAGAACCAAATAATCAAATAAAAAAAATTGAGTTTTGGAACTTTTCTCAGTATACATATAACCTCCTTAAATATAAAAAATCTACTTATGTAATTTTAGTTTAATTGTATTGTAAATTTTTATTTAGCTATAAATCTTGAAGAAATAAAGATGTAACTAACCTGCTGGCCAGATGTGGAACATATTTTTGTTTTCTTTTCAATTCGTAAGATACTGCAGAGGCAACATCGTGGTTAGCCCTTTGTCTGGCTTGCAATTTGAAGACCAGGCCTAAACACCATTACGCGCTTTACTCGGAGCCTTCTAGTTTGCCACTTAAAGCCCTCATATGAATCTCGGGCCATCGTAGGGTATTTTCCAATCGGGATTAGTTATGTTACGCTATCAATAGATTGAGGATTGGGAAGTTTAGGAAAAAGAGGCATAGGCTTTATTTGACTAGGTATCGAACCCGGGACTTTCCGTTTTCCCGAAGAACGCTCTTCTTACTGAGCTACCGATGTTTAGGTTACTCTTTTTTTCGACCCGTCCTCATATCATCACGCTGCTGCTTGTAATTACAAGCTCCTTCGTGTGCATCATGCTTGATAGTTATTTCAATTTTGATTTTCAGATCATTGTAACAAGATATTGCCGCCGCTAGATGCAGATGCCAAACAATCTTGCATTATAATTAAAGTTCGATTTTTTATTTATATTAAAATTTTTATTACGACGTATTTGTTTCTGTTAAACTTAATCGAATAAAAATGTTATATTTACCGGACTATTTTCTTGAACTGATGAATCACATTTCGTTCTGTTTCCTTCCAATTGAGTAGGTATTACTATCCTTGTCCAGTATAATGGTTTCATGGGCACTTTTGGATTAATAGGTTGTTTTCTCAAAGCTGTTGATTAAAAGTAGAATAGTTTATACATTCTTAAAAGAATTTTCTGACTTATCATCTAAACCCTTACGGAAAAATATAGTACGATACACTAGTATGATTATAATTAATTCTAACATTTTTGCACTATTATAATCAACTACAATAAACTATAGTGTAGAACTATAGTATAAAACTATCTATTATTAGTAAATACTATAAAATATTATAGTAAGGTGCGACAATATTATAGTTTAACTATAATCTTACTATAATAAATTGTAATTTAACTATTGTAAGGTTTTTTGGGACAGGTGATCGGTGTGAGGAAAGAACAAATAATTCCAAATAATCATATATGTGTATATATATATGTTTTTCGATTTCACGAGTCGCGAATTTTCATCCGCGACGCTGAGAAGTATCCCCGGGTTGTTAGGAGAAGTATTTTTCGCCAGGTTCTGTCTCGAGAGTAGTATATGCCCAACTCAGGCGAGACTGATGAGTCATCACTGGTGGGCTGCCGTCTGGCGTGAGTTAGCAGGTAGATAGGATAAGATAAGTGATTAGGTAATTAAAATAAGCTAAGAAAAAGTGAAAAGTTAATTAATGCCAGTAAAGTAATTAGTGAAACAATAGAAAGTGATTAAGATAAAGAGATATCACCACTTTAGGTGAGAATAGGGTTATAAAACAATTAACGCATGAGATGTGAAAAGTTAATTATATAAGCAGGTGTTAATGACATAGATAAATTTCTTAATCAGATAAGCAATTCACGTTTTAGGAGTCAAAAAGGGTTGAAAGTTAATAACTTTAATTAGCATATCAATGGGAATGGATTATCACGTGAGGAGTGAAAAGTTAATTTATCTTAATTTCGGTAATTAAGATAAGATTAAAACAACATCGCCAGCGTGATCCTATTGGACCTGCTGGCTATCGAGCGGAAACGGATTTACGAATCGAGCTCAACGACGAGAAAACCGGAGGCGACGACGCGCGAACGCGAAATCACCATAACCTCGTGGCAGGGGAGATGGGACGTAGAACCGAAGGGTAGGTGGATTGACCGATGGATTCGAGACCTGCGACCGTGGATAGGTAGGGAACACGGGAACATGAATTTCTACCTGACGCAGTTATTGAGTGGACATGGGTACTTCCGACAGTACCTCGCGAGGATGGGGAAAGTCCGCACACCGACATGCATGTATTACGGGGACGGAAACGACGACTCGGAACACACATTTTTCAAATGTTCGAGATGGGCCGAAAAACGACAAAGGCTAGAAACCGTGATGGGAGTTTTAACACCGGAAAATGTAATTAGTAAAGACGGACACCTCGACGCGTAAAGTAGAGATCAAATAAAGATGGGCGGAAGACCGCGAAACCAGTCCCCCGGTCAGACGTAATACCAAAGTGGTCCCGGGCCGGGTTCTGGGAGGGAAAGGAGGTGGAGGTTTAGTGGGTATTATTGCAAGGGACTCTGAAATCCAGAAATAGGATGCCAGGGAGCCTTTCAGGTGAGCCCCACACACGGTCGTGATTCGCATATCACTTCTATGGGGCATAAATGCATTCCTCCATTATTCGGAGAAAAAAAAAAGCAATTCTAAGTTAATTACTTTAATTAGAATATTAATGGTGAAAAGTTAATTTATCTTAATTGACGGTAATTAAGATAAGATTAAAATAACAATGGGTGATAATGGCATCTTTTATGTTAATGTGTAAAAGGTTAATTATTAGGCGTGATTCTGCTTTTACCAGTGGGTCCGAAAAACGTGCTGTCCCATATACCATTGAATATTGGAGCAATATTGCTCCAATGTTGCTTTGCAATGTTAGCCATGATGAGAAATATTCCTACAATGCTA
>JAWWML010034948.1:0-10296 GCA_035047165.1 Ormyrus rosae
GTCGATAATATATATATGATTATAATTTTCCGCATTTGTATTATAATAAGTGAGACGTCAAAAGTCGGGACGTCACAATGTTACAAATGCTCACTACTCAAGGCGACGAACCCTTCTTCAAAAATTAATAGCTGATGATATCGATGATTTTCCTGAATTAATCGACAATGATTTAAATTTTTTTTTTTTTTTTTGTGGAGCATATCAATTAGGACAAGCTATTTCATATTAAGCTGAAATGCTGGACAATGACGACTAGGATGTTTAGTATGTTAAGATGAAAAAATTTAAGTCAAAGTTGCTTAAAAAGTTAAGCAAACGCGTTAAGTAAAATTTACTCAGCTTTGTCAGTAAATTTTACCGAATCCAAGGCGCCATTTTTCTTTCTGTCTCTTCCACGTGCGGTGGCTTACTTAAGGAGGTTCGATACCAAATCATAAAATAAAAGAATGTTATTTTTTTTCTTTAAAAGTGTTGCTTACATTACCCTTTAACAGCTGTACAAATTTCAAGTATCGTTATAAATGTTATTTGTTAAATAACGAATTTCAAACTTTGATACTTTAACATAGGCGGTAATGGCAAAGCGTAAAAATTTTACGTTTATGCCAATTTTTTTTGTAGTTCTAAATATAAGATTTGAACAAAAAACAGATCAAATGAAAGGAAATTTAATCCTCTTCCGATTAATACATTAAAAATTATACCTTTCTTAACTCGTTTAGAAGATATTAATATAAACGCGGAAGAACGTTTATATACACTGAACGCTACAGGACTCACAATAGACCGAAGCCAGCGGTACGCGCGGCAACAAAACACGAGCATGCATAACTATGTCTTAGCGAGACTTATAAAATTATTTGGCAATTTTTTTCTACTGAATATTTTGACGTTATAGTATTGCACACATACTTTCTTTAATACATTTACAACAATATCATATTAAAAAATTGTCAATTTTCGAAAGTTCATAACAGACTTTTTTCAATAGAAGAAAAAAAATTGCCGTATTCGAAAGTGTATTTTGTTTATAATTTATTTTACAATTATTTTTATTTTTCATAAACTTGTTAATAATTCTGGAAGTAACTAGATGTATAAAATTTTGGTAATGTTTAATGAAGAATTCGCTGAGATCCGGAGAGTTGAAGTTAATTTAATTTATTTTATTTCATTTGCAATATATTTCTGTAGGTCAATATATTTTTGTAGGTTAGTAGATCACGAATTTTCGTATATCATACTATCATCAGGCTAAGATATGACATTTTCCCCCCACACCATATACCTCCCGCGACTGGTAGCGACCTTCTTAATAATTAAGTAAATTTTACTTAAGTCAGAATCAGTACCTTTTACTTATACTTTTTAAGTAAATTTCAGTAGCGATTTTTCTCCGTCTACCTAAGAAAACTACACGAATATCTAATTAACGAACCAAATCGACGCATTCGCTAGGCTACAAAATGACTTAGAAAAGGGTCCCCCTAAAAAAAAAAAAACCTAACGAACCAAAGTTAGAACTAACGTAGAAAGTTTCACGATCCTTTTTAATATTTTAAAAGTAAAATTTTAATTTCAAATTATTTAATTTTTAAAAATTTATACAATTTTAAAAGCTTTTTAATAATCAATGCAAATTTTATTTAACAGCTTTCATAATTTTAGATTTTTTTTATTATGCCAGAGCTTATCAGCGATGGAGGTCTTCGGTATGTTTTTTAAACAAAGAACGTGTGTTTTACCATAGTGAAGTTTCTTTTGATTGGTAGAGATGACAGGGCCTTTGATAGCCCTGAAATCTTGACGCGACCCTGCAATGGCTCCTCGCAAGGCCTGAAGCAAGGGGCGTAACGGTATTTTGTCGAGGCCCTTAAAATCTCGGATATTTTTAAGTTTTATAATCTTATTCATTTTTCAGATTAAGTAGTTCTTAAACTTATATTTCATTCCAAAATTCTTGATAAGTTCTCTGTTATTGTTTTAAAAGCATCCGTATTAAAGATTTGTAAATTAATATATCGATGATTCTTTTGGTTCAAAGAATAACGTAACCTACAAAAATATGCGGAACTTTTACTTCATGTAAGGGCAATATCGGGGCCATCAAAGAGCCACCTATTTATAAAATGTGGACCATATAAAGAAAATGTTTTAGCCCTCGTAAGGCGACATAAAGGTAATATTGCGGTTAGCGCTCCATCTGGCTTGTCATTTGAGGGCCAGGCGTAAACACCGCTACGCGCCTTACTCGGGGCCTTATAGTTTGCCACTTAAGTCCTTCATATGAATCAAGCCGGAAAATACTACCGTGCGAGGCTCACGAGCGAGAGCCGCAACAGCCAACTTTTTCGGTACTCATAATATGCACTCAGCGCAATCATCATACTTACTAAAGTTAGCTGCAGATCAGGTGCATCGCGATCCTCCACACGATCGTCAGTTATAAGCTCCACCCCCATCACCGAAAAATCTGGTAGAGATTTCTTAAAAATGCGTCCGAAAATTTCTGACTGACGGGGATTTGTAATCACGGCCTAATAGTCCGGACGCTGGTAACACTAGAGCATTTTTTCAAGGTGCTCTCGGTATCTTGAGCTTACTTTATGTTTTTTGGGTCGCTGAATCAAAATTTCGAGGGTATCGAACCAAATTCCTGGTCAATTTTTTGTTATTAGCGATTTATACATAAAATTACGTTTATTCACATTTGAGTCGAAAAACCATATTTTAGATAAGGTTTAATTTCAAAATTCGATTCTACGAGAAAAAAAAACAAGCAAAATAATAATTATTGAAGAAATAATAAATAATTGAAGCATAAAGCAGAAGATGCGAGAATGCGTATCTAGGTAGTTGTGAATCAATTGATATAGAACTTTAAAAAAAAATCCTTAGCATTCTTAACTATCATCTGATTACTTAAGTGATGATATTTGTTTTAAAGTTAACTTTTATAAACTAAAAAAAAAAAAAGTCAAAATTTGATATTATTATAAAGATATGATTCACCAAAGAAACAGATTTTCAAAGTAATGAATTTTTTCATTTTTTTATTTATTTCGATGTAAAGGGACTCATTTTACTCGTTAAACAATTATCTAGAGATTAGCCATGAAAAAAGGTTGAAATAATTAATTTTCAAAAAGCAAATTCTTGTATACTTGGACATAAACAATTGACTTTCATTCCTTGCAAATTAATAAATTATTTCAAATTGTTTTCATGATGAATCTCTAGATAATTGTTTAGCGATTAAAGTGAGCCCCTTTACATCGAAATAAATTAAAAAATGAGAAAAATGCATTACTTTGAAAATCTTTTTCTTTGGTGAATCATGTTTATTTACAATATCAAATTTAGGCTTCTTAATTTTTTTTTCAATTTATAAAAGTTAACTTTATAACATATATCATCGCTTACGCAATCAGATGATAGTTAAGTATGTTAAGAATTTTAAAGTTCTACATCTTGTTTATGTTTTCTAATGTTAAAATATGAAAGAAGCCGCGTGCGTTCGGCCTAATGTTCGATTATTCAAAAATTATGAGCTTTTTCAGAGAAAAGTTAAGAAAAATCGATTTTTGTTCAATCACATATAACTTTTCAACTGTTAATTGTAGAGTATTTTAACTCCCGGCAATTGACAGGTGATATCAAATCCTAATGATTAAAAAAAAAAACATCCAAAAATCATTATTTGTTCGTAAGTTATGGCTGAACAAAAAATGAACAGTAGCATAAATAAATCCACAAAAATTCAACGCACGCGTCTTCTTTCATATTCTAATATTAGAAAACATATCCCAAAGTTTGAACAACATCCGTGACCCAAATAAGTGATACTCTTCTGGTTGGTTCACTGCTTAAGTCAGCGCTTCAATTATTTATTATTTCTTCAATAATTAATATTTCTTTTTTTTTTCTCGTAGAATCGAATTTTGAAATCAAACCTTGTCTAAAATATGGTTTTTCGACTCAAATGTGAAAAAACGTAATTTTACATTTAAAATCGCTAATAACAAAAAATTGACCAGAAATTCGGCCTGGTACCCTCGAAATTTCGATTCAGCGACTCAAAAAACATAAAGTAAGCTGAAGGTACCGAGGGCACCTCGAAAAAATGCTCTAGTGTCACCAGCGCCCGGACTAATACTCGCTGCCTCGACTGCCGTTACCACTAGAGCACTCTGAGTGCTCTTCTCCCCCCCCCCCAAACTGCACTGGCGGGACCGGATTTTCCGGACAACGGAAGCAAAATTTTCGATCTTTGCACCTCGCGCAATTCGAATAACCATGGCCTTATTCTTCGCAATTCCAACAAGAAATATGTATTAGTTCGACAGACCTAGATGCAAAATCATTGCGTATTTGCTCCAGTCGACGTACCGGCAGCTTTAGAAGGATGGGTATCCGTTGCGGTGCTAGTACGACGTTGAGGACTGCAGGTCTTATTCCTGAGTGTTGAGTCTGAGTCAACAGGTTGCCTTGCGAAGTGGCCCGCATCCTCTGCTCACGAAGTTGAGCTTCCGGGTTGAGACGCGATTCCACCGCCTGTGGCGTGAGGATGCCTTGCTGCTGCAGATGATGCAGAGCCCATTCAAATTGACTCGACGGTGGAGCCAAGATAGGTTGTCGATTGAATACTTGGTGCCTGTGACACCTTTGCGAAATTGTCCTCATTGTTCGTTTGGGTTGGAGATGCAGGATGATTCACGACGATGTGGCGAGGATCTGTTGTTGGATCTCCCAAAGAACAGCTGGGAATTACTGGTTTGGTTTGGGATTCTGCAATATGCTCTGCCCAGAACTGTTGCAGCCTCGAGTTTAGTCTTTCCATTCTACCTCGCCTCTAGATCTACTCAATCCTCGCCCTCTGCCGGGAGTTTTTGCCGAATTTTCCGTCTGCATTTCAATCTCATCAGTTTGCATTCCTGATGCTTTTATGAAGACGAGCCTGTCTCCTTTTTCGACGTACACCTTGCCCCTTATGGGATCGCTTGCAATTATCTGCACAGGCGGATCTTTTCTATGTTGAGTGTTGCGAGTTTTTCGATTTTTAGAGCGAGTGGGTGGGCTCCAATGACGGTGTACTGGGCTCAAAGGCCGACGAGGATTTGGCTTTCTAATTTTAACATTATCTGTTACAAATGGTTCGTCGATAAGCTGGAACGTTATCAATGTAGACTCGTCTCTTCGCTTAGGGAATTCAAGATCCGCGATTGGTTGTCGAAAAACCATAGGGTCGCTACACGGTGTAAATGGGTATGACCCCTGACCGGGCGCAAGTGATGGTTTTGTTATTTCGTCATAACGGCAAGTGAGTGGATCGTAGATCAACTCTGGCGATTTTGTGCGTAATTCTTGGGTTGCTGAATCAGTTGTTTCGAATTGAGGAAATTCCAGAATTTCAATTGACGGGCTCGAAGACTTGAAGCTCAAAGGCACGCAACCCGCCTCATCTAATGATGGGTAGACCTTAAAAATGTTTGCACGGACTTCCGTAACTTTTAGCGGGGTTGTCTCTTCTTCCTTCTCATTGCTCAGATTTCCTTGAAGATTGATCATCTCCAAACTGTCTACCAACTCTTGGTCCGAGATTGTACCGGCCGTTGGCGGTGGTATCTCTGGAGTTCTCACTCCGGGCTTCTCCTGACGTCGGAGTGCTTTGAAGCCTCGGCCTCGGCCGATTTTTGCTATTGCTTGGCGGATTGAAATCTGCAGAGATGTTGCAGTTATCAGAATCCGACGAAAAATAGGGTTTTAGATCATAGATGTGAACTTTTACCCGTTTTGCTTTCTCAAAGAGAAAGCTTTGTAACGGCAAATTTTTTTTAAACTTGAATTTGGTTGATTTTCGATATTTTCAAGGTTTTTGAGTCAAAAAAATTGCCTCAAATAGAAAGATTATTAACGTTAGAAATATTTAAGACCGAATTTTTTTTAATTTGATAATTTTAAGATTAATATTTCAAAAATCAAGTCATTTTTTGTGCTATCTGGATGTATGTGCGTATCCCTAATTTTGTCCGTGCGATAACTCTCGAACGGGTGGATATAATGAGCTGGAATTTTGCATAGGCTTTGAGCATCCTTGAACTTAGAACTGATTAAATTTTGGAGCACTTCTGATAATTTTAAGTATATTTTTAAAGGAGATGTCGGATTAAAAAATGACGGTCACAATACCATATGTTTTTTCTTGATTAAAACAATTTTAAGGCATTTTCGACCACGGAATGCTAGGCTAGCGAGGTAGCTGCCATCATAAGAAGTATCTGTAATCATAAGAAAAGGAAAGGTAACATAATAACTTATAAAAAACAAAAATTCGAGAAAACAAAAAAGATGGGCCGTGTTGTCAAGTTACACGTATTGTGACGAGCCTGTCCGAGCTCCCATATGACATATATATAGCATATGAAATATATATAGTATATGACATATATATAAAGCATATACATAGCATATATATAGTATATACATAGTATATATATATATATAACATATGACATATAACATATAAAATAAATATTCTTCAGGTATTAAGATAGTTGCCATGGCAACGTTTAATGATTGGTTGCTATGGCAACCATATTCGACCTATAGTCTTTTAATATAATAAAAATATTTTCACCGTTTTCGTCGTAGTACAAATTAAGACTATTGCCATAAGTCGGTTGCCATAGCAACCAATATGCTCTCTTTATACAATAAAAATATTTTCACCGTTGTTATCGCTATACGACTTAAGACTGTTGTCATGGCAACCAATTGTAATTCAATTCTATGCCAATTAATAGCTAATCTAATTTTGAAAAATTAGTACTAAAGTGCATAGATATTATAATTTCTTAAAAGGAATTTCAATAAAGTGAGCTTCTTTGAGAAAGCAATCTACTAATTTCAGTTAGCAGCGGTTTTTTTAAAATTCTTATCCCCCAGTTCATATACGACGTTTGATAAGATTTTTTCGACCCGACATGGTCCTATGAACTTTGGCGCTAGTTTCGCTGTGAAACTAACATCTGCCGACGACAATACACGATTTTGGAGACAAACTAGGTCACCTACTTTAAATGAAGTGTTACGTCTGCTTTTATTATAATCTTCGATTGCTTATCGTTAGCATTAGCTAAATTTTTGCGAACGATGTCGTGTTTGGCAGGGATTCGCTTCACTCTATCTGCTCAATCGCCAGTAGTGAGGTTAGAGGGAAGATCGCTTTTTAGTGATTGCTTTAAAGTTGGTATTTGACGAGGGTTATACCCGAAGTTTAAAAACGCCGGGGTTAATTGCATCGCTGCGCGTATCGAGGTGTTTAAAGCGAACGCGAATTCATTGAGATGTATGTTCCAATTTCTATGATCTTTCTTCACGAATATGGAGATCGTTGATTTGAGAACCCGATTGGCTCTCTCTACGGGGTTAGCTTGGGCGTGGTACGGGGCGATAAGCGTCTGTATTATGCCGAGTTCTTGCATTCTAGACGAAACGAATTTATTCGAAAATTCGGTCCCGTTATCCGTAACGAGGTATTTTGGGTACCTCCAGCAAAAGATTATTAGTTCTTCGAAGGCTTTTACAACGGCTTGAGCCGTGGCCTTTCGGAGAGGTCGTATCTCGACGTACTTAGTGAAAAAATCTGGAAAAACGATGATATAACGAAACTGCCCTTTATTCGACGGTAAAGGTCCCATAATATCTGCTGCAACAGTTGTCCACGGCCCTTCAATTTTTCTTTGACCCATGAGACCTGTGGGAGCCTGTTGCGACACTTTGTGTATTTGGCAATCGACACAGTATTTCACGTGATGAAAAAGATCTTTTTTCATCTTTGGCCAAAAGTGCGATTAGTCTATTGTACGATTTTTCTACTCTTAAGTGTCCTGCCTGAGGCGTATTGTGACACTCGAAAAGGGCACGTTCACGCTCTGCGCGTGGAACGACAAGCTTCCGAGTGAGCACTTGTTGAACTTGTTCTACGTACTCTTCAAAACTATTTATTGCAATAATTATATCGTCCATGTACACGAAGATTGTTGGTTGTCACGCCGGTCCAAAGATGTTACCCATGGCTCTTTGAAAACTTGCTGGAGCATTGGTGAGTCCATACGGAAGTCTTGTGTATTGAAATAGTCCTTTTTGAGACACAGTAAAGGCTGTTATCTCCTTCCTAGATGTTTCGAGCGGGATTTGGTGATAAGCTTGACATCGAGTAGCACATCCATGTGCGGTAAAGGATATGCGTCTTTTTTAGTCACGTTATTGACTGCTCAATAATCAATGAAAAACCTTATTTTGCCGTCTTTTTTCGGAACGATTACAGGACAGCTACTCCGTGTACTTTCCGAGTGCTCGATTATACCATCAGCTAATAATCGATCTATTTCCTCATAATTGTACCATCGTGAACCACATTTGTGTCGACGCTCCTATTTGTTTGGACTTCCTGATCTATTTTCAATCTTTTATTCAATTTCCAAGCAGTTTCTGGGGCCGATTTTTTCTTAGAGGGTAACTACTTGGTCCTTATCGTAGCCCTCGCATTTCGTTTCACGATTTGCTTGACTTTTGGATTTGGATGACACGTTGGGCAATTTGGCATGGTGAAGTTCTTTTTGCCACATTTGTAGCAAAATGGCCCTCTGCGTTTGTGACACCGATTTGCCCAATGTCCTGGTTTGTCACGCACCCAGCACAAGTCTTCGTTACTCCTTTTTGAGTATTCATTAGCGGGTTTACGAGTTGGTGTCAGTGATTGTTGAATTCTTTCTGGATGGTTTTTATTGAATTTAATATTTTGTAACAAAAATTTTCTTATTTTTATTTCTGTTTTGCGGTGTTTCTCTTTGGTTCTGAGTATATTCTTGCCTGGTGGGATTCGACGATTTTTCCCATTTAGGCCTCGAGTTTCTGGCATTCTCTTGCGAGCTCTGTTTGGTAGAGTCTCTACTGTGTTCTTGAAAACTCATTGATTTACGAAGTTCAAAGCAGTTTTTGTTCGTTTATATGAACTACTGCATGCAACCTGCAGAATAAGAGATTCCTCTGGTGAGGGCGGAGGTCTATAACTCCTTTCTCCCTCTCGATTCAGCTCTACTTGCTGTCCGAGACGCTGTAACTCCTCAAATAGTCCAGTCGGTGGAACCAACTACCCGAAGTCTCAACTCTGGTAGCAAGTTTTATTAAATTGCAAAAATAGGACACTTTTTTTGGTTTTATTTTTACAGCGTCTTTCTGAAGGGAGATGGACAAAATTCGTCAACGGCCGAGTTATAGATAAATAAATTATCTATAAAATAAGACCAATTAGATGTCACTAAGTTCAAGAGTTAATTTGCAATAAGCCGTCAAAGCTGCTAAAGTGTTTTTTTTTTAAATGCCAATATCCCGGTAACAAATACAACCACAAATATGAAATTTCGTGAATCAAGTACTTGTATAAATACAGCATTATGTGCGGAGTTTCAGCGCAATCGAAATATAATTTTTAATGTTATTAAGTTTTAGACATCTTTTTTTCGTTAATTGCTAATTGCGCCTTTTCTAGAAAAAAAGTCTGAGCCTGGGTAAATTACGTTAGGTGGTAGGAAAACTATTCAATTTTCAAAATCTGATCGAAAATTTTCCAAATTTTAATAAGGGTGGTTTGCTGGAGTTTTCTTCTTTGGCGCATATTTAAAACTTGATAAGTCACTCAATTTTTATTTTTAAATGATCGGACAGGATGCAATGAAAAGTTTTTTCAAGAACACAACTTCTAAGCCCAATTAGAGCATGATTTGATTATTAGAACTGAAAATAATCAAATAAACATGAAAAAATCGACAACTCCGAAAGTATTGAAGATTAAGAGCAAATATTGAGCATGATCAATCTTGGTACTATATAAAAACTTTTTGTGAATTATGAGATGGAAATTTTTAATGCATTTTGCAAAATCATCGATCGAAGAGAAAATAAATATACGCGTATTAGCGCGGGATGCAGCGACGGCTCGCTGGTCAAGTCCCGTCGGCTCGATTCGGGAGCGGTCGGCGCGCTTCATATCTTTCTCGCTTTCGTTCGGGTCACTGTCTCTGTCGCTCCGCGCCGTGCGGCTTCTGTCTTACTACAGCTGACCCGGCAATTCGAATCTGCGGAGGGCTGTTTTTATTAACAATTAAATGCTTCAATCGGAATTTTAGAAATTAGTTTGCGAAACAAATTAACACTGTCACGGTGCGTTTTAAACAATTATTGTTTATTGCCCGCGCACGTGACAACTAATTTATTATTCGACAAAAACCC
>JAWWML010034949.1:0-10294 GCA_035047165.1 Ormyrus rosae
TAATATTTAATTTATATCTATACGTTAAATTGAGTTATTCTACTAATGTTTTATATTTTTTTTGTCGCAGATGTTGCAGTTGAAACACCGGAGTCACATGTTCAGAAAAAACGAAGAGGAAGACGTCCAAAATCAGAAATGATTAAAAATATTGATAATGCGAAACCTGATGACAGTTTCAAACATTCTAATATAGATACAAATAATGGAAAATCATTAATAGAAAATAATTTGATGAAAATGAATGATGATCCTGTTACAGCTGCAGACAATTTAGAATTGAGTAGTAAGTTTAATCCAACATAAAATTATTGAGAATTTATAATATTAATAACACGACTTTTAACGGTGCAGTAAAGAGATAATGCACTTTTACATGTACGTATATTGATTTGGTTTTCTCTTTACTGACGTTTTAACTTTTTTGTATTGCAGATGCTGCAATTGAAACATCAGAGTCACATGTCGTTCAGAAGAGACGAAGAGGAAGGCCTGCAAAATCACAAAAATTTAAAAAATTAGTTGCTGATAAAATTGAACAGCATTATTCTATTTCAAATAAAAATGAATCAAATGTCATCAAAAGTCAAGTATCAAGTAGAGGTAATATTTTTGCTCATTTTGGTTTCTGTACTATATATTGCACCGCTTAATTTATGATTCGCGAATTTCAGATTCCAGTATTGAGGTGAATTCAACGGAAAAAGTAGATAATGAAATGATTGCTAAGAATGATCTTTGTGATTCCAATTTGAATTTAAAGTATGATATACTTCAAACTCAAAATAAAAATAATGTGACGGAAAACTGTAAGTTTAATTTAATCGCGCCTTTATTTTTGTTATTTTGCACTTTTTATTATTAGAACTAAATCATAATTTAAATTTTATATTTGTTGAAGGTATTCAAACAAAAACCCCAGAATTGAATATTGTGCAAAAGAAACGACCTGGGAGACGTTCAAAATTTAAAAAACAGAATGATTCTACAGTTGATAATAGTGAACATCATGATTCTGCTTTAGGTAACATTGAAAAATTGTCCAGAGGTAAAATTCATTTGTCAAATGAACGTACATTCTGAATTATTAATTGTAATTTAATTTAATTTATAATTTATAACTTATTTTTATTAGATATCAGTAATGAAAAAATCAATAGAAGAAGCAGTCGACAATCATCAATAGAGGTGAAAAATGAAGTATCTGAAGAAGTCGGTGCAGAAGTTAATGAGGATACACAAAACAATTCAAATTTGAATAATTCAAGTGTGAATAATGCCATTGAGGTTCAGAATTCAAAAAATTTAGAACCAATCTGTAAGTTTCCTATAAAATTATTATACAATTATTTTGGGTTGTTTGATAAGTACAGTCAATTTAGTGTTGAAAGAACAAAGCGAATGTTAAATTAGTTGAGTTATCCTGAACACAGGGGTAAAGAAATATTCAGTCGGTAATAAGAAGTTTTTAGGAAGTTAGAAGTGAATCTGATCGGTTATTTAAAAACCCAAGATCTAATTTTTCCTCGATGTCAGTAAATCCGTCCTGAATTCTGAAACTGAAAATAGTAAAAGCTTTAAATTATTCTAATATTTTTCTTTTTCTTTATACTTAACTGTAAATGCGGGAGTATGACGAAAATCGTCAGTAAAAATTTTTATTTTATTTTATTTTATTTATTTATTTATTTATTTTTTTGAAGTTTCATTTTAGTAGAAAGAATGTGCCATATCGTTATTGATATTAATAAATATTAAGAAATATATACTTTTGCAATTTAGTACTGCAACAATATTAAATTACTAATAGAAGTATGAAAAAGAACGATGAAGGGTGAGCGTGTTCTAGCGAAGTCAAAACTTACCAGGCAAAAAGAGTTAATAAAAAGAGGATTTAATTTTCATAAAACTTTGATGAGATAGAAAACTAATCTTAAATAATCTTGATCTTTGGTAGTAAGTAGTGATCGGTAGTAAGAAGTCGTTAGAAAGTTAAAAGTGAATCCGAATAGTCCTTACAGACGTGATATCGTGTTTGTTCTCTTTTCCAGCAAATCTACTCTGAGTAGCGCAGTTTAATTATCGTTTAATAATTATTGTGTGCAGTGATCTTCAATAAAATACTTTATTACAGCTGAATCTAACACATTTAAGAAATTTCTGAAATTAGTAAAAGTTTATCTCTATATAGAAATAATTAAAATTAATTAATTAATTAATTCAATTTAAAATAAATCGTATAAAATACAAACTTCTTATTTCAGTAGTAGACACAAGTGAAATAAAAAGAAAAAGAGGAAGACCCTCAAAGTCAGCTGCCGCAAAATTGAATACTCCAAGTAGCAAACATAGAAATGAAGACGAAACAAGTATAAATTGCGCACGAGCCTTAAAATCAACTAACTGTGAAGACATGATTGATGGAAAAGGATTAAGTGATGAGAGTGATAGTAAAAGTGAATCTGAAGAAATGCGCATACCGAAAAAGAGAAAGTATTCTTTTAGGACGATTGGCCATCGAAAAAAAGGAAGACCAAAAGGAAAAACAAGGCAAAATAAATGCGATGATGATTATGCGCCTCACCATTGTCATGTACCGAAAAGTTCAAAGGAAAAGATTGTAAATCCTAAAACACCTGAAAAAATAGTTAGTAATTTGTAATAAGAATAATTAAAATATTTTCGATCAAAATTTTTCGAAAAATTCATATTTTGATTTAATGAATATCATTCATTTTTTTGTTAATAGGTAGTAAAAACGGTTGTTTGTGGAAAGTGTAATTCAGAATTGGCAAAAAGTCAATGGGCTCATCATAATTTATCAGTACATAATGATTTAGGTTGGCTTGAAGGTACCCCGAAACCTGTAAGTTTTCAATTTTTTATTTTTCTAAATGGCGTAAAGGTTGCAATTTAAATGTAAAATGAATTTTTTCTAGGACTATGAAAACGATGAAAGGCTAGTTAAGCGAGTATTATTTAATGCCATAAAAAAGAAGAAGAGTGGTCTTATTTGTGAACAGTGCCAAATTGTTAAACATAGTGTTTTGGGATACCTTTCACATTTAACATTTTGCGGGAAAGATGAAACGGTAAATTTGAAATTCTTTCATAAAATTATAAAAAAAAAAAAAAAAAAATAAGAATTTTATTTTCATATTTTTAACGTTTTAGGAGAAGCAAGCATTAATGGTAACTTGTCCTGTTTGCAAATCAATTATAAAACCTTCATCACTGGAATATCACGACAGAATGCATAAAATGCAAGCAGAAGAAAAATTAAGAATGAGTTTAGGGCAAATCGAAGATACAAATTTAGGAACTAAAATGAAAAGAAGAGCTGCGGAAAAGTATGATTTTCATTAAAATTTATAAATTATTTACTTTTTATGTTTGTTCTATGAAACAAACGTGTTTTATAAACGATTTTTTTGTAATCGCTTATTTAATTTTAGAGCTGTTTCTAAAATATCAGAATTCATTACTTCAGAGAAAGATGATTCTGGTCCAGCGAAAAAAATAAAATTATCTTCAAATAGTGTGGTATGTCAACAAATTTATCTTTTTTAAATATAAAATTTTAAATTAAAACCTTTTTACTTATAAATGTATTTTCGAATTGCAGAAGAAATTAATTAAAAAACCACAACTTTCAAAAAAGGTTCCGAATCCAACATTGGCTAAATGGAAAAATGAATTTAGCAATGCAGAAACCGTAATGTGTTCTCAACCTGGATGCGAATTTACTGCGAAATCTTTAGAAGAATTAAAAGAACATTATTCAAAGTGTAATTTTACACCTCAAGAGGTACTGTAATATAAAATACTTTAATTAACTTTTTTTTTATTTAGTTATTTAACATGGCACTCCCTCCTGGGTATTATTAACGACAAGTTTGAATTCCCTCACTGAAAAATCCGTTAATATATTTTTTTCTAATGTCTCCGAAAATTTCTAACTGACGGATTCGAACTTGCGCAGAGATGCCTTTTTTGAGATACAAAATCCGGTATTTACTTTGACGTAAACAAAGCAGTACCTTAACGACTTAAACCAAGGGCTGCTCTAAATTAACTTACTAAAATTTTATTATTTTGCAGAATTACTTTTGTAAAGTTTGCCAATTTAATTCTTTGAATGAAAATGAGGTAGTTGAGCATGTCTTGAAAGAGCATCCAAATGTAGAGGATGTTGAAGATTCAAATTCGTCTATGGCTGATGAACAATCTGATAGTAGTGAAAGTTTAAGTGATGCAGATGATAGAATAGACGGAAATCATTATTTACTGAAAAAATATGCTTCTAATGGAACAGCTGCACCATGTAAGATAACATTCTATTTAAAGTTAAATTTTAATAAAGTACCATAATATTGAAAAATCTATAAATTTTTTTCAGCCAGTAAAATGTTTAAATTTTTATTTAAAAGTGGGGCTTTTCACACTAGATATAATAAAATCTTTGTGTCTGCCTTTCAATGGACTTTGGATTTGTATGTACTTTTTATAATTACTCTGTAATCACAATTAAGTTTGATACAATGCTAATTCGATTTTTCTTTCAGTGAAAAAAATAAATACAAATTCAACTTGTTCAAACAGTATGCACCGAATTCTTTTGCCTTATTATGCAATGAAGAAGCAATAAAATATTTACCTGCAACAGAATATTCAATGTCCATGAAAACTATAACTTCTACTAAAAAAGGTACAGCAGAACCTGAATGGAAAAAATGGAAAAGGTTTGAGGGAAAATGTATTGATGGTAAGTTTCAAAAACGAGTTTATGTAAATTTAAAGTAAAATTGTTCAAAGTCTATCATTTAATTCAATTATACCTTTTTTTCAGGTAACCCAACATTTTTTGTTGGAGGACCTATCTGGGCTCTAGCATGGTTACCAATATCTAGTTTGCTAGGTTTATCTGAGAATATATCACAGTATATTGCCGTAAGTACTCACCCAGGTATGGATATCCAATATTGTGTTGGAGAAAGTTATTCTGGAAATAACATTATTCAAATTTGGGATTTAGGAGATTTAAATCATAGGTTTGTAGAAAATAAAATTTAAAAATTACTATAAATGTATTGGACACCAAGTAGTAAAAATATATAACATTTAATTTAATTGCAGAACAAAAAGTACAAATAATCCTAAATTAGCCTATACTGTAGCTCACGAAGGTGGTACAATTTGGTCTATGGATTGGTGTCCATCTGGTTGTTATGATCATAAAGATGTACCTGGTTGTGTCAGTGAGAATCATACTTTGCGAAGAATGGGTTTACTGGCTGCGGCTTGTTCTGATGGTTGCATCCGTATATATTCTCTTCCTTTTCCTGAAGATTTACATAATAGTGAAACTAATAAAACAACTCAAACTGAGTAAGTTAAATTCGAAGTTTAAAAATTATATTTTCCTATCTTTATTTTGATGGTCACGTTTAATATTTTTAGATATCCTGTATATAAAACTGAACCAGCATTAATGCTGATTGTAAATAAAACAATGTATGATAATAAACAACAAACTTGGCAAATCTCTACTTTATCTTGGACAAAGGAAAAAGAGCACGAGTAAGAATGAATTTTAAATCATATTTTTGAAGGAATAAATTAAAATATTATAATTTTTATTAATACATTTTTAGTGTTATTGTGGCTGGATTTACTAATGGATATGTTGGTCTTTGGGATCTCAACACTAAATCTCCTATGTTAAAGTTTAAAAGGAACAACACTCTGTTTTTAGTTCCATACAAATATTTTTTCGCACATCATCATGCTGTAACAAGTAAGTGTATAAGAGATTGTTTTGTTGAAATAACAATCATTTAAAGTAGCAAATTTTTTATTTTATTTAAATTTTTTAGTGGTTTATTTGGTACCTGAAGGCAATAAGCAATTTTTAGCAACGGCTAGTATTGATAGATATTATAAGTTTTGGGATTTAGAAGATGTAACTAGTCCAAAAAATTATTATAAGAAAAGCTTTATAACAAATGGAACGTGGATGAATCATTGGAACAGTGCAGTTATTACTTATGATGATGGTCTTAGGTAAATGACAATTCACACTTAAAAGTAAACTTACGATTTTTACAGATCAAAAATTTTTCTTAATCATTTAAATGTTCTTAGAATATTTATAGAAAAAACAGTTCTGCTTGAAAATTTTCTAGAAAATAATTAATTTTATTGAAATTAATTTTTTTTATTTCAGCATGAATCATACTTATTCCCATTGTTTACCACTTCGAGAGTATAATTATAAGTATTACAACATATTTCCAACAAATTCTACAAGTTACGTAAGTATATTAGTATTCAAAATTTCTATTAAAAAGAAATTATTATCAAAAATGACTTTTCAATTTTTAGGCAATCACTTCATCGGATTTTGCTAACAGTATTGCAACTGGTACACTTGCAGGAGAAGTTCTCGCAATGTTTCCTCATCAACTTATATACGTTCGAGATATGGAAAAAATATTACCCCGAAAACGTTTTATTAGCGTAAGAAATATCTGGTTACCATAATTTAAGGCTATCATTTACTAAAATTTATACTTTTAATGTTTTGATTTAGATGGTATCTACGCTGGATATAGTTGATTTTGAAGAAACAGAAAAGGAGCCTGTAAAAAATAAGAAGAATAAAGAAGCTAAAGAAACCTCAGAATACATCTTTATGCCATCAACTTATCACGAATCGAAAAATCGGTTTGGATTGAAATTCAAAAACAGTATGAGCGTGCGTATTATTATTAATTATGATTAAATATTAATAATATGAGATTTTAAAAATATATGTGTTTTAGTATTTCGAAGAGACTGCCAAACTTCCCAGAAACCATAAAAAGACTCTCACTGGCGATATGATGAAAATGGTTTCAGTGGAACAGTATCCTTTTGCATCTGCGAATCGGGTATGTTGTACTACTTTTTTTATCAAATTTAATTTTCAAAAATCATTTTTAATAATGAATTTAATAATTATTTTAGATTTCGTGGAATCCAAATGCTTGGAGTTTCCTGTGGCTAGCGGTTGGATACGAAAATGGTTTTGTGCGACTTATTTCATTTAAGTCTGTGGCTTTACTAGAGTGGAAAAAACAATTAAGTGCACATATAGATAAATTAAAATCTGAAACTGCGACCGACAATGGCAGCTAACTCGAAAAAACTTCCATTTTTATATCTTTTTGTTTTCTCGTTAAATTATATGTAAAAAATGTAAATTATTATTAAGTGAAAAAGCAGCATAATATGTTTCTGAAACATTACAATAAGAAAAACGAATAACATAAAACGCGCTCAAGAACTTTATGCTCAGGGGTGTGAATTCAACAGTTCGTTGTATCTCGAGAAGGAACGTGGGTGGGGGAACGCCATACGGATCTGCCTTCTTTCATGTTGAACGCACATGGAAAATGCTCAGAGAGCAGTCAGACGCCAGATCGTACTACAGTACAGTGTATTCCAACGTCCGGCTAAGATATATACATTCGAACATCACAGACTTCATACTGTCGTTCATTTTACATCCTGAAAAGTGCCAGTCGATTACTTTTAACGGAAACCGCGTTATCTCGCGCATTTTATCGCTGGTCGGTGGAACTTTGAATAAATTTTTTCGACTTCTCACGATAAACAAATTTCAAAGGTATTTTTGTAATTTAATACTTCTTAATAAGGATGTAATATTATATTAAAACAAATACGATTGAAACTTTGTTATACCAACATTGTAAAGCGTTTTTACAGTTGTAAACTTATAATTTTATAAGTCATAATTTATACAAAATAAAGTCTTTGTTTAAAAAAATAAATAAAATAAAAAAAGTTTTTCGTATTTTTAAGATGGTTCCTATGTTTCCTATAAACTTTATGTTCTGGAAATGCAAAAGTGTGGGATATCTTTTCATGGGATTGTTTGGATTCTATTTCCTTTTTATTTTTAAATGGAGCCATCGGTTTGTTTACGAAGATACGATAAAGAATTCTAAACCCAAGCAAGTTTGGGATTTCGTAGCCGATTTTAGTAACATGATGAAGTTGAATCCTACACTGTAAGTCTTTTAAACATATCAACATTTTCTTAATTTCTATTTAAAATAATGCTTTGGAAATAATATTTATTTGAACAATCGGAAAAAGTGAAAATATTAACATGTTTCGTAATATTTTTTAGCGAGGAATTTGATATAATTGACGATACTGGTAATTATGACCACTGGAAGTATTCTGTACAATATACAGAGCATTTGCACCACATTCCTATTATAAAAAATTTTGCGCACGGACACTTTTCGGTTACAACTAAGGGCAAAGGCTACGTCATTGAGTCGGAGCATGATACTTGTTTCTTTGGAATCAGATGCCGTAAGTGTTATTAAAAACATGATTTTTCAAAAGTACATTTCATAATATATATTTGCATTTATTTTTTAGTGAAATCGTATTCCGAATTTATATTTTTACCCGAAAAAAACGACACGAAATGTATAGAGGAAATTCAATATGAATGTCCATTGGCATTTTCGTGTTTTTGCAAGAAGGAAGTTATGTACCAAAGAAAAGAAATTATGAAAAATTTACAATCTCATTTTTCTACGATTGCCGTCGAAAAAAGATAATAATTAAATAAATTACTCGTAAAAAGGAAACCTTCCTTTCCGTATTAAAAATTCTTAGATTCTTGGAGTATTTAATAATAATGTGATAAAATCGACGTTGTACTATGAAATTCATATATTTTGAATACAAATATTTTTATCACTGTTATAGCTATAAATAATTAAAAAAATAATTATAAGTTGTTTTTTTCTCAGTTTGAAAAAATATTACAAAACCGCTAAATATTAGACTAAATATTAATTTTACTTTATTCGTTGTATAATAAGAAATAAAGAAGGAATATTGATATAACATATGATTCGTATACTAACAAGAAGGAAAAAATTAGCCAGCTCCATTCAGTAAAACGCTTGAGGTTTAAATAGGCCAACAAAGACTATGATCTTTAAAGTAGCATAAAAAAACTACAAAAATGTATGGAGATATAAATTTTAGCATGTATTTATTGTAATTCTTTGTTTGACTATAACTTTTGAACAAATAAAGATTTTTGGATGAAATTTCTTTTTAATCGGTTATAGGTTTAATCTTATCTTTCGAACGTCGACAATTATTAAAATACGTTACAGCAGATTTTAACTTTTGAAACGTGATTGACGAAAAATGGATTTTTCTAAAATTTTAACTAAAAATCTCATAACTTTTAAAAAATCAATCCGGTGTCATTTAAACGTGTTTTTAAATATTAATTCGTATCATATTTCAGTCAATACTAAAAACTTTTATTTATATTAGCTTTAATAAATTTTGGCAACATCTTAGATAAAAATTTGTAGTATCATCTCTTAGGAGAAAGTAAGGTAAAAATAGAACGATTGTGATAGGCTACAGATTCTCGTAGAAAATGAAACTGGCTACTCGACATATACCTACATTGGTTGCATTTGAATGAGGAGGCCTATACGTTCCTACGGACCGTACCAAAATCGTATCCTTGAATCACACCCGAATATAAATAAGTTCTGGATGTTTTTCTAAAAATTGTTACCAGGACCTGATCTTTATGCAATCCAATCATCTATTATGCACTCCACCACATACAGCATTCCTTTTATATTCTGGTGTTATTCGGGAGTACGATAGTAGATAAAGAATACTTCCTCGCTCACTGATACATGCATCTATTTATGTTTTATTTTATTTTATTTTCTTATAGAAAATTAAAAAAATCCAGTTTTAAAATCAATAGACTAAATGTGGCATGTAATTATCGACCACCAGATTCTTTCTGTATGACTAGTAATTTTTGAAAAGTATGATAAAAATTTCTTGACATATTGGCTTAATGAATCACAAAAAGCAGAAGCTAAAACTCCTTAAGAAGTAATAACAATTTTACGGGCATGTTTTAAAAAACCTCGAATAAGGTAAAAGAATTGAACTTGAGATGTATTGAAGTTCTAAGGAAAATTTTAAAGCTTTTCAATGATTTTAAAAAATATTATTATAATAGTCAAAAATCAGCACAATTTATCGGATGAATCATTGACTGAAAACAGAAATGAAAGTTTGATAATATCCACGATAATAAAACCCATGGGGCAGATAAGGGACTGAATATTAGTAGTGACTAAGCACCAGCGTTGATTTGACTTGCCGTCTACGCTCACATTCTATGATCGAACGCAACTAGCGACACCGCATGATGTAG
>JAWWML010034951.1:0-10289 GCA_035047165.1 Ormyrus rosae
CATTTGATGAGTTTTACTCGAATTGCCCATCTAGGCGTTATTCGATATTCATATTTCAGTCGTTCGGCGGGGGGGGAGGCCTTGTATATTTTATACACGGCTTTTTTTCGATTAATTGTTAATCATGACTGGCATGAAACAATTGTTACCGGCGGGGAGTAAAAATAAACCCAATCAATCAAAGCGAAAGCGCGCGCGCGCGCGACCGGCCGCGCGTGTATTCCCTTGTCAGAGTTCAAATAAATTAAAGCGATCCGTTACTAAAAAGCTGCCTCGTGTTACCCGCGCCGCTCTCTGCTATTTATTCGCGGGTAATTAAGGTTTATATCGCAATCAGAGCGCTTTTTTCTTTTTCAAGGAATCATCGTTTTGTACTCGGAATCATTTGTAAAAGCAGAGTGCAAAAAGATGTTAAAAGTGCGGTATAACCAAAAAAATGTTGAGTTAATAAATATTATACTTATTTTCATTTATGAAAAATTATCGTTAAATTAGAAAAAAACCAAATGCGCTGCTACTGAAATCCCTCGAAAACTAAAAATTGTTCTTTACCGCGCCGTAACGTTTTACGACTCGCAGCTGTAAAGAAACGCGAGAGCCCAAAACACCGCATCCTCAAGAAAAATCGCAACAATTCCTAATCAAGGAACGCCGCGCTTTTTGATCCATAAAAATCGCTGCTCTCCCCGCCGGTTTACTCGAAAACATGTAAATTCGCCGCCATTCGCCGCGTCGCGGCCGTCATATTCCGCGCGTCCCCGCCGCCGCCGCCAGGCAATTTCATCCCGAAGCAGGCATTAATATCGCCTTTATGCCAGAGGCGAGCAAACGAAAATGTAACGCCCGGCTTGCATGCATATAAAATCCCCGCGCGCGCCGGGCGGCTGATAACTTTGTAGCTCTCTCTCTCTCTCTCTCTCTCTCTCTCTCTCTCTCTTCGGAAGAGCGCATTTTCGCGGCGCGCAAAGTGTCGCCTTTATCCCCGCGGCGCGCCGTTCAAAATTCATGCGGACATTGGACGCGCCTTAAAATTTTACGAGAATATTTTCTGCCCCCTCGCCTTCCCCCGTCGGGCCGACATAACCGTTGTCGCCTCGCCTCCGCCTTACCTGCTTATACGACTAAGTTGGTCATTTCGGTGTGCTTTATTGTTTGCTCGATGCGATCCTTTTCGTAATTTTCTCCTTATTTTTTCTGTTGCAGGTGAGTATTTTAGCTGTTCAATTTTTGGGGAGTCGCGCCGTGAGTAATCAAATGAGTCGATTAGAAATATTCATTTTTCAATTAATTGCTCGTTCATCTCACCGACGCAACGTCGAAAAACACGCGAGACGTTCATCGATCACATCGTTCCTCGATAATTAAAGCCCGACGATTCGGGGGGCCGCCGACGATCGCAGCTCTTTAGCGCAAAGAAAGAAGCCCGAGAGAGGCGGCAATAAAATTCCTCGCCGACATTTTTCACCTAAACGATGAGCTATCCCCTTCCCCTCCCCCCTCCCCCCTCGATCTTTATAAAAGCCCTAGCAGGACGTCGGGGGCGGCTCCTAAATTGCGGCGCGAGAATCGTCGCCATCCGTCTTACGACCGCATTATCAGTCACGCGGCGCGTCCTAAATTGTCTTTACGGAAGCGAAGCAACCGGTAATCCTCGCCGGCGATCTATTTAATTTTCGCAGACAGAATAATTGGCCCCGGGCATTTTTCCGGCGGGGGATCGAGCCAGTGAACTTTAAACCGACCTCCCCCCCACCCCCCACCCCATTGAATCACGCTAAGGGCGATCGCAATTTCGTCGTAAATTACCGGCTACTCGAGTGCACACTCGATTCGCGCTAAATTACGCCGCCCCCCCGAATGTGTGTGTAAGTGCAAGAGAGGGCCGAATTCGCCGCTAATTTGTCTAGGAGGAAAAGGAGTCGAGGAGGAGGGAGATTGATCGGAGGAGCGGGATTTATGAGCCGATGGAAATGTTTTAATTGTCTTTGTTTGCCGGGCTTTCTTAGGCGAGCGCGGATCCGACTCGGGTTCCGGTCTAATGGACCTGAAATGGTGATACACGGCAAGAGAAACGCTTTTTTATTTTGGGTTTGTGTATTTATTTTGGAAGAGGGCTCTGAAACTTTTCGAGTTTTCAAGTGCCGATGTATGCAGTTCAAAGGTATTAAATGATCTTTTACGCTATAAATTTAAATTTCTTTAGCATTTTTCTATAACATACACTGCGAAAAAAGTTTAGTAAAAATTACTATACTGCCTAGTAAGATCACAAAAGACTGTCAAAACCAAAAAGATTACCATACTTTTTAGGAAAATTTACCAAACAGTATAGTAAAATTTCTTACAAAGTATAGTAATTTTTTGGGTTTTGACAGTCTGTGATAGCTTTACTAGACAGTATGGTAATTTTTACTATATTTCTTCTCTCAATTTAGAGTTTTATTAGAGCTTTATTTATTGACCATCGTTGGCTTTTGAAAATGAATTGTCATATATTTGTTATGATTGTTGAGGAATTTCTTTTTCTTTCCTATTAGGTATTCAAAAAACTTTAAAAAAATAAAAAATGTATTTAAAATAATGTTGAAAAGATTTAACAGCAGAATCTATACAAAACTCAATCTACAGATGCTTTACCTATAACGAAATCTAAGGCGTCAAAAAACCTGTCCAAAACCGTCAAAACCCCGTCAATCCCCGCAACCGCCTCTACATCGAAAAGAAAAACTACTTTCTCCCCCTCCCGCCGCCCCGTCTAAAATCCCGCCCAGCCCCCGGGGCTGTAAGTGTCGCGAGCCGGCTGAGCGCCGTCGCTCACGCACCCGGAAGTCCGGCTCGCGGCTCTCCGAGAGCGATACACGTGGGAGTAATTGCAGGCGTCGCGGCCGCTCCTCGCGAGGCGGCGGCCCCGCGGCTATCTCGGGGATCGAACTGCACCGGCGCCCGTTTGCATGTAAACGAGTCCCCCCCTCCCCCTTTTAAATAGGCGGCAGCCGCGCGCGGCCCCGCTGTTCACCGAGCTTTTCTTCGACGGGAGAGCGACACCGTTGCTTCGGGGAATTATTAATTAAGGACAGCGAGGTTTTCTCAGGCTACCGTAAAGACACCGGGATATTTTTTATATAGATGATTGATTAAGCAGAATTTCGGTGTATACGCCATCGCGAGAATTCGGATTCGGAGCGGCACGCCGATCTTTCACCTACATCTCGCGCCATGAAAAGTCAGCCGGGGCGCGGACTCGGGATTATCGTTACGACTGAAAGCGGAGGCGTCATGAAACCCAGGCGTGCCGTATATACGTTTCCCTCATACTTGGGGCCCCCGCGGCATCTTCCCCCCTTCGGAGACTGCCTTCGTTCGCTATCGGCATCGAATCCAGGTCGCGGCAGCTTTTTCCCTCCCCCGCCCCCGGGTTATCTGTCATCAGTCGTATTTCAAACTACACAATATGCACTTCGACTCGGCGAAACTGCCGCGCATTAAAATTACGGCCGCGGCGCGCGGATCTCCTTATCGTCCGCCGTAATGTCTCCGCGCCCGCCTGCGACGATCGTAAAGGAATAGGCGCAGAGGCTCTTTCCCCCTTTCTCGGGCTCTTTTTATGAAAGATTCCGCGCGGGAGGCTGCGTGCCCCTCGCGCGCGCCTCCCTCCGCTGTTTCGAATTGCTAAGTTTTCTTGTAAATGGGAGTAAGTAAGTGGAGGAGAGAGGGCAGTAAAGAGGGAGGAGGAAAAATGGACGATCTTGGAATCTGGAGGGAAGTTTATGTTTTCGAATAATGCTTTTATCGCGAAATAGTTTTATTTTCTAGATTTTCTTCTGCAGTAAATGAGAAAACTGTAAATCTTAAATTTTACGTTGACAATAAAGAAGACGTTTCCCGAAAGACTCTTCATAAAACTATATCAAATCGTAATTTAAAAAATTATTTGCAGCCTCCAAATAACCTAAGAAGGATCATTCCAACTTCAGTAAGATTTATTCGTCCCAGTATTCGTCGAATTCAGCGCGAAACTCCCACTACACACTCGATCGGAAATCTCCGCACCTGCCCGACACGAGCCCTCAATTTCCGAAATCCGCGTCTCGGACACGCGTCCATCAGTCGCCCGCCGAGCCTGCCATTGTCCCGCGCACTTACATCGTAAACAAAGAAGCATCGAGCGTCAGGGGGAGGGGACGACGCGTCGACGCATTATAGTTCATTAATCCGGCGCTCGGCGCTCGATATATCCTCTGCTCTCTCTCTCCTCTCCTCCCCCCCCCCGGCGCGGGAGCCTGGGCACACAAAGAGCTTATCGCGGCGCGACGCGTCTCTCTCTCTCTCGTCATCAGTCTTCATTACCGACAATGAGAGAGCTTTGCTGCCGCCAAGGACACGGCCGACGACGAGTGACAGCGAAAAAGTGGATTTCTTCGCAGACCCGGGGCTGATTCGAAAGAGAGGCAAGAAGATGGATGGCGGAGCCGACCGACGCGGCTTTCCCATTGCCGCGGAATTTCGTCGAGGTATTGGTGCTATTGTTTTTTTTTTCTTTTTTGTTTTACGATTGGGGATGTAAAGGGGTGTGATCGGGCAAGGGGCGTTGGGTTCGGTAGGAAAAATTTATTCTTACGGCTTTCTGCGTAATTCAAACGTGATTTTTTTTGAGGAATTAGTTTTAGAATAGGTTAGAAAACATCAAAGTAGCCTAATTTTTTGGTATGATTGTTTCATAAATATAATAACAATAGGCTATTCATAAAAAACAGATTGCAGAGTTCAATAAAATCGAGCAACAAACAACGTCAACGATCGCAGATCCCTGATTACCTTTGCAACGGCGCGCGAGCAGGGAGAAGGTAAGTCTCGGGAGCGCTCTCTTCTCTCGGCGTGCAAGAGCATCGAGAATTCACGGATTCACGAACGGAAACGAGTGGGTAATCGAAAGCCTCGGCTCGCTTTGATCTTGGCTGCGCGGCCGCCTAAGTAATTTGCCGGCGCGGCTTAGATTTAACTTGAATAACTCATGCGGCCCCTAAGTACGGGTAGCAAGAGCACGCGCGCTTTTCTCGTCGCCTGATTCTATTGAAGTTTTTATTTTATTCTGAGGGAGGAATCAGTGCGTTTGAGGCATTCTAACCGAGGTAGAAAATTATTAAAATATACATTAACCAGTTGGTCTGGTTAATGTATATTTTAAATGGAGCCTTTTTTTAAGCTAAAATCGGTGCCTAAATTAAATAAAAACAATAATAAAATCATTTTAAAAGGTGAAATATCATTAGACTGAAATATTCGTGAGCAAACACACTTAATTATTTGATAATGACAAAAAAATAATAACAATTTGCCGTTTTCAACTACAAAAATTTATTATTATTGTTTTAATTTTTATAAAAAGTAGACTAAAATTAAGTCCTTAGACTCATAATCTAAAAATATTGTTTTATCATTCTTTTTAAAAATTTTTGTTCATTTAAAAATTTTTTTTTACACAAAAAAGATAATATTTATTATTAAATTTTATAAATTTTTATTTTAGGTTTAAGATTAGTTTTAATATTTATTTGTATATATAATTTTTTGAAATTTTAAAAATTTAAATAATTTAAAATTTTAAACTACAAAAATAATAGCAGGAAATTTATGTCTAACATGAATTTTACGGGAACTTTCATCGAAATCAATTTTTACATAGCAGTTTTAACTTGTATTCTGATACATCAGTATTTATGCGAATCAAGTTCGAACATCAACTTGACACAGCTACTGATTTTCTTATATTCGCCGTTGAAATAACAAAGTGCTTGTTTACGACATTGTCATATTCGAAGTACATCCTCCGAAATCCTCCGAAATCGCCAAAATTAGGTAAACCAGCCAAAAGTATATCCGCCGCAAACGACCGTCAGCCGCAGCTGGCTTCGCCCCCCGTTCTTTCTCACGGCGTCGCGTCTTCTTTCTCCACCTAATCTACCTGAGAGCCGGCGGGAGTGAAATATGAGCGGGGGAGCTTTGCGCGCGTGTAAGTAAGCGCTTCGTCAGACGTGAATCAAGCGCGGATGACCTCCTCGTTCGCGCGGCGGCCGCTTTAACCCGTCTCCCGTGAATCAAATTTTATAAGACGAGCGTAAGGAGCGCTCGGAAAGACTCTCGTTAGCGCCTTTTTAAAGACGCGCCTTGAGTCCGCAGTTTATGTGCTTCGATGGATTAAAGGCTGAAAAGCTTTCCGAGCTCTTTTTAAAGGCTAAATTGATTTTTGTAAAATATCTTGTTTTGGAAGTTATTTCCTAGGAAGTGATCTGCTTCTCTGAATTTGGCCTTAAGCAGATTAGGAATGCAATTGCGAAGCTCGAACCAAGTAACGAAATCGAAATGCACATCTTTGCATTACCTGAAAATCCCGTAAAATCCCGCCTACCAGTCGCGCAGGTAAGCCAGCTCCGACCATCGAGAGAAGGAAGGCGCACCAACAAAAAAAAGTGGCCCTTTCCCCCTCGGCGGGGGGAATTCGCAGCCTAACAAAGCAGCTAACGAGTCTTAGCATCACGTCCCTCCGGCTGCACGTACTCGCCGGTGCGGCGCGGAATCGGGCATTTTTCACCCAGGCGCGCAAGACGCCGCTCGCTCGGCTGCTCTCTCTCTCCCCGCGCGCGCACGGAGTCCTCCCGAAGATCACGTAGCGCGATAATGGCCTCCACCCCCCTTATCGCTCTCCCCGGCGACATTCAAAATCCTCGGCCATTAGCGCCGCGCTGCCGCCCGGCGCTCTTTCACGCCGACGACGACGACGCCCCGGCGACCTGACCCCCCGACGACGACGCCCTGCAACGTCACGGATTGCCGTGTGCCGCGTCTGATCCGCCAAATTGTCGCTCCCTGACAAATCTCCTTCATTTTTCGCTCTCTCTGCAGGGGGACGAACACCTCTTTCTTGCCGCTCGAAATCGCGCGGCTCCTTGCTGCCCTGGAATTTTTTCGGCGGAAGGCTTCGGTGAACGTTGAGACCGTTGCTTCAACGAGTATCTTCAAAGGTGATTCAAAAATCAGCGAGTAATGGCACGTAATCATTCGCAACGGAGATTCACCGTTTTTCAGGGAGGTGCGTAATTTTAAGCAGCAATGAATATTTATTTCGGAATCTCCAGTATACTCGGTATTTCGTAATCACCTGAAGTCTTTATGTCGCGACAAAACGTTAACAAACTTGTACATCAACTCGCGAACACGGAAGTTCCCATGCAAACAAGTTTTAATCCGGAGTTTCGCGACAATCGCGCGAGCTCGCCTACGAAGCTCTCTACTAATTATTCGAAGATTCTCTCGCACAATGCGACGATCAGACGCAGAGTCTAAAAAGAGGCGGAAAACTCGTCCCTCTTACAGACGTAGGATTTCAGGAGGGAGAGAGAGTCGGCCATTCAGCCAACTTGGGCAGTTGACTCTTTATGCGCCAAGTTTCCCGGCATTTCGATTTTATGTTAATTTCAATTCAGTACGTCGAACGGCCCCAAGAAGTTGAAAGAGTGCGCACAGTGTCTTCTCTTTCTGCTTTAGCTGCGTCCGACTTTGGTCCTTTTTTTCTTCGCTGCTCATTTCTACTTCTGCCGAAGGAACCGCCGCAGCCGTTTTCACCAAATTTTACAAGAAAGCCGATTTTTTCCTTTCCCAACTCCTTAACATTTTTATGAATTGCCATTTTCCATTGCTAAAAAATTCAAACAACTGCAAATGCCGCCTCGCCCAACGCAACTGCAGAAAAGTACAAGATAACCGAACGCAAGTCAAGCGAGCCCGGCAGGAAAAACTCGTTTCATCGGGCTTTGAGCCGCGACTCCTCAAAGCCTCCGGCGCATTACGCATTCGGCTCTCCGTCGAAAGAGGCATTCGGACTCAAGCAGCCGATAAAACCAAAACTTTCCGGCGAAGCTCGGGAGGCGGCCGCTCTCCCCGGGAAAGTTTAAAAATCCGAGCGCCTTCTCCTTTGGGCCGCGGAGTTTATCCCCGAAATATAGGGGCGGAGCCGTAATTCCGCCTTCTTAAACGGTTCGGCTCTCTCTGTCTCTCTCTTTCGCGCAGCGTGACTTTTGATTCGGTTTTCCAGCCGGCTGGCCCGAATATCCAAATGGGGAGAGGGAGTCGAGCGGCTTTATTGAACTTCGGGAGCGGAGGATCGGAGCCTCGATGCCGCCCCGTGACCCTTTCTTTCCGCACTTAACTCCGCTCGCTCGATTTGAACGTACAGCATTTTCGAGCGGCCGCGGTTTATGTGCTTTCTTGGCTTCGAACTCGATTATTGCGCGTTTATTCGAAAGCGATTTGGGGGAGCTTTGCCTTTTTCAGGAGCATTCGCCGTTTCAACTAGCGCATGTTGATATCTTGTGATCCATTCAAAGCGTTATTAGCTGTATATTTTATATACTCCTTTCTTTAAAAAGTGATGACGGAAAAGTGAAGCACGAATAAAACGATTGTGATTTTGGCTGATTCTCATGGAAAATGAAACCAGATTGGCTAAAATGTTAACGTTACTGTCCCTCTCTTGAAAAAAGTGCTGGATGAAATCTGTCATCACAATAAGACTGTTTTGATTGGTTACTGTTGGTTGATTTGATTGGTCTGTTGTGCGCCAAAATATAGTATTGTTAAATTTTGAAGATAAGGTTTATAAAAATGAATATATCATAATTCAATTGCAATGAAATTAAACTGTACGATCACGTTTATAACCTTAAAACTAGAATAATATAGAATAAAAATAGAATAAAAATAAAATAAAATAGAATAAAACAGAAATTGATAAAATAAGCATTAATAAACTACATTTTAAACATTAAAGGTAAACATTAAATCAGGTAAGGAACTAAAATTTAATAATAAAAAATATTTTCATAAAACTATAATTTTACAATTTAAAAGTAATAGAGTCGTGGTTTATACTGCTTAGAATAAAATAAAATTTAGTATAATTATTATCAAATGGATATAAATAAAAATAATTAGATATCTGATACTTGACCTTATTGATTTGACAGTATCAGAAATTAAGAGCGCGCAAGGCGCACATGATCTTGCTAGTGCATTAAAGGGCTTATGCGATTGGCTGTAGTATGAAGTAAGCCCAGTATCTAAAATAATTTGCGAATTCAAGCATTTTCATTTCTCTTTTTCATTAATTTTCAAACCGGCGTATATCAATTATTCGTTCGAGTTACGTCGAATTACCGTTGCGACCGAAATTAACACAATTCCAAGAGCCATCAAGTTCGCAAAAGCTCGTCCTCGTAATTATCACGTTACGAGCCATCAGCGGCGGCGTTGAGGGGCAGCGGGGCGAGCAAAGTACGCGGGCGCACTTTTTTTCCCTCCTTAAACGCATCTTCTCGCAGCCTCGTCGCGCGCCATATACGTGTGCGGCCGCTCGAGATTCTCGGGGTTATTCATGGGCGGCGCTCGAGTGCGACTCACTTCTCGGCGGCCGCTTTTGTCTCGCGAGTTGACCGGCGCGGATTAGCGTCGCGCGAGGAGATCGTAATGAAGATTAATGGTCACTTTTCGCGCGGAAAAGTGACGGCGAGGCATCATTAGCCGGTTTTTTTACACCGCTGCCTTTTCAATATTGATGCCCGGAGTGCGCCGAGTGCTTCTTCTGGAAGGCGCTTATTGTTTTAGCTTGTCTATTAAGGGGATTAGGGGTAATGGTTTGTTGCAACGACAAGTAGCAACAAACGGCTTTCTTGTTGTCCTACAAAAAGTTAATTGTTTAGTGCTGAGCGAATGCATAATTTACTGATTAATATAGTGATCACTGCCTCATTTCTGTTAGTTTTTATTTTAAATATTTCTAATAAAATTTAAATTTCTTCTTTCTTACTTTATATACTTGTAAAATGTCACAATTTTTTTTATGAAAAACAAGGATCCGACACTGAATACTTTGTTAAAGTACGTTTGCAGAGATCTATCTTGATCGTACAGTACTTATTTTCAATAAAGCAATACTTGAATCGCAGAAATTGTACACGGAGAAAAAATACCCAGTAAAATTTACCTTAAATTTAAGTAAAAGTTGCTTAAAAAGTTTTTTAAGTTTAAACAGCTTTGTAAGTAAATTTTACCGAATCCAAGGCGCCATTTTTCTTTCTGTCTCTCTCGCACGTGTGGTGGTTTACTTAATAAATCAAGTAAATTTTACTTAAGTCAGAATCAGTACATTTTACTTCAACCTTTTAAGGGGGTTATATACTGAAAAAGGTTCCAAAAATCAATTTTTTTTTATTTGATTTTTTGATTCTATACTTTAT
>JAWWML010034952.1:0-10288 GCA_035047165.1 Ormyrus rosae
CCTGATGAGAATGGAGCTTCTACGTCTGGTATAAATGAGAGGTAAATTTGAATCCATTGTTCTACAATATTATCTATTATGGAATGTGAGATATTGACTGCTGTTGGAAGTATTTCCCTAAACAAATGTCGATTTTTTTAGATTATCAAAAATGCATCTTAGCAGTCGTTGAAAATCCTACTCTTGAGGGTTAATTAATTATTATAATATACCAGATTGGACTGCAAAATTCGACGTTTGTTTATTGAAACACCTCCTACAGTATTATATATAATGGAATGTGTATTTTATAGAATTTTTTCATTTCATAGACAAGGTGCAAGTGCACCAGGTGATCAGGAGCAGGGGGACATCGATAGCATCTGTCTTCTTTGCGATTGTATACTGGAGGAATCGAAAAGCTGCATCGTAAAAAAACGAGGTATCGACAATTTCATCGCTGCAAGCATCAAACGTAAAGATAAGAAGGATGTTATTCTAAGAAAATTGAAAGAAATCACTGTGCATAAAACCTGTCAAAATACGTACGTCAGAGAATCAAGTATAAAATCCGTGCTCAAATTAAAGGCAGATAAATGGAGACAAGATCGTGAAATATCTCAGGATGGACGTCACTTTGATTTTGAGGGTAATTGTTTTTTGTGTTGTACTAATTTCAAGTTTTCTCGTAATAATATTAGGCGTGTAACGCAACAAATCATGATAGATAATATCATAGCACAAATAAAATTCAATCCTCCGAGTGAAATCAATAAAATGATACTATCGCGACTTAATGAACTGAAAAGTCAAACTGACGAGTACTATTCAGAAAATATTGTACAATATCATTCAACTTGTTTGGCAAAATTTTATTGTTAAAAATCAAATAATTGTCAGGGAAGACCTATAAGTGAAGGCATGTCAGATATTTTATCGTTCGTCATAGATTACATAGTAGAGAACAGTGAAGAATGTCAATTTTCTTTGAAAGCTATTCTACAACAATACATAGAAATCCACGGAGAAACAGATTTACCGCGATTCGATAGATTAAAGACACTTCTGAGGGAGCACTTTCAGGATGAAATTGAAATTGTACCAACTACAAATGATCGGTTCATTTGTTTTAAACGAACTCTGGGAAACGCAATCGAAGATAGCTGGTATAAGAATAGAAAAAGTAACGAAACCGAAGAAAGATTGCGAATCGTCAAGTTAGCTGCTCATATCATGTTGCAGGACATTAGGGCACAGGCATTTGAAAAGGATTATTATAATTCACCTACTGACTTTTTACGTAACGCAACAAGTGATATACCAGAGACTTTGAAAACTTTTCTTGATATTTTGATAAAAACACATAAAAATGTTCCAAAAAATAGTTCTTGGGCCAAGTGGGATAATCGAGTTACAACAGCAGCTCATATTTTAATGAATTCAGTTAGGCCTAGATCGTTTTCTTCCACTGTTTTATTGGGGCTTTCATGCATGATGCACACTAAATTTTCTGCAAGAGGACTCATTGATTGCTTATATAATATAGGACTTTGTGCTTCATATTCCGAAACAGCCCGATTCGAGAGTTCTATTGTTAATGATCCAGAAAAGTTCAATTATATTTCCGACACTTACTTGCAGTTCGTTTATGATAATGCAGATCATAACACGGGTACAATTGACGGTAAAAATACTTTTCATTGTATGGGTGGTATTATGTGTGTAATACCAGCATGCTCTGTATCATTGAGTGATAAAATTTCTCGTTTGAAGGGTCCATTATCAAGTAACGATAGTGGTACGTTTGGTTTTCTTCCATTAACTAACTTCAGAAATAACAAGCCTTTCAAATTAAATAATGTAATAATTAACGAATGGAAAGAAACGATTGATTTCAAATTTAAAGTTGACAGAAAAGATACTGTTTATTTTTTTGGAAAATTTAGCGCACCAAAACAAACCGCAAATTGGCATGGATTCATGAATAACTATCATAGCTCTAATAACGATTTTAGTACAACACGAGTTGTTGCCTTACCATTCATAAAAGCTCCTGCAAGTGACCATCACACCATACTAACAGCTTTAATTGACAGTAGAGAGAGAGCGAATAAAAATAATCAAAAACACTGTGTTGTAACATTCGACTTGCCACTTTACATGAAAGCCTGTGAAATTGTAGCGTCTATAGACCCTGATAACGATCCCCATAATTTGCGATCGGTAATCCCTCATTTAGGAGGATTCCATTTACTAATGTCGTTTCTAGGATCTATTGGGCATATTATGAGGGGTAGTGGTATAAAGGAGGCATTTTGCACCATATACGCGGAATTATCAGATGAAAAAAGTTTAACAGGCCAGGCTTATTCGAGATCTGTACGAGGACATTTGTTAGTGCAAGCTGCTCTAGCCACAATAATTTTTGAAAAAGTTGAATTGCAGGATGATGAAAAAGCTTTTCTTAATAAAATTCTTGAAAAAATTAAAGAAGGAAATCTCGATGAATCGTCAAATGATCCTCTGATGAATAACGTACTTTCAAAATTCTTATTAGTTATTGAGAAATTGGAAAATAACGGACCAACTAGCCAACTATGGGTGCAATACTTCAAATTAGTTCAATTAGTTCAAAGGTTTATAGACGCAGAGAGATCAGGAAATTTTGAACTTCATTTAGAAACTTCATTTCTTTGCTTCTGGCCATCATTTATATGCAAAAGCTTCTCTTTTATACGTGCAACAAATGTCGAATTTGAAAGTAATTATGGATATAGTTGAGTATGATAAATATTGTAAACAGGGCTTCTTTACTATAAGACGATCGAATCGTTTTTGGTGCGGTACCTGGTCAGATATGACTATCGAGCAAATGTTGATGCGTGCTATGAAATGTAATGGAGGATTAACGCATGGTCGAGGATTAACTGAAAACGTCATTGGTAAATGGATATTATCCAGGATTGCTGTATTAGAAGTAGGGAACACTATGGAATCTTTCTGTAACGTAACATTTTCAACGTCTGAACAGCACGTAGATAATCGTATCTCACGAATAGCTAGAGACGCAGGTGATTTACAAAAAATGCAGCAATTTTTTGAAACATACAATCCGTTTCCCGATACTGATAAGATTATGGGAATTTATTCTGGAGTAGTTGCTGACTCTTCTATTGTAAATTGTCATAGGGCTTTTGAAATTGGAAAAAAAGCGATGGATGGCTCGTTTAACAAAACATTCACTGACATAGTTTGTAAAAAACGTGATAAAGTAACTCATTTAGCGGCTGCAAATTTGAAAATGAAAAATGTAGGAAATGAAGACGTTTATATATCGCCGTTATTAATATTTCAGAAACTAACGTTAACTATTCAGAACCAGAATGATATGAAAGAATATTGTAGCTCCTACGAACTTGCACCCATACCGTTATCGTTATTTGATGAAAATGGTCTAAGAAAAACTGCGAAATCTGCGTTTTATTCTAATTTCAATCCCTTATATGAAATAAATCCTACAGGATCAATAACATACGTCGTTGACGGCGGTTTCTTCATACACAAAGTTGTTTGGCAGAGTAATTCAAAGATTGAAGATATTATAAAAAATTATGTCGCATATGCAAAAAGACACTACACTGAGAATAGTTGGGTAGTTTTCGATGGTTACCCTGACGATGAAACTATGTCAACGAAATCTGTTGAGCGTTCTCGTAGGCAAATGAAAAATATCGGTCGAGAAATTGCTTTCAATAACAATACCATCATTACTACTAAACAAAAGCAATTTCTCAGCAATGAAAAAAATAAATCAAGGCTCATTGATATGCTATGTTTGTCGTTGAATGAGGCTGGTTTCCGAACAAAAGTTGCTCCTGAAGACGCTGATAGGCTTATCATAACTACAGCTATTGAAAATGCTCGAGTAGATTCCGAGACTACTGTTGTTATTGTAGGTGAAGATATTGATTTGCTGGTTATTTTATCTCAACTAGCACAAAATATTCCAAATATTTATTTACGAAAAGAAACTAAAGGTTCAAATCCCCTAGAGTTTTATAGTACAGATAGTTTCAAATTAGAAATATTGCAGGAAATAGTTGCATTTCTACATGCATTCGGTGGATGCGACACAACATCATGTTTCTATAGACAAGGTAAAAATAAATTGATTGATAAAATTCCAGAAGAAAGATTATTAAAATTAGCTTCAGTTTTTTATAATGAAAATGCGAGTTGTGATGAGATAGCCAGCAGTGCATTCGATTTGATTAAAGAGTTGTACTGTAACAAAGCTGAAAGTCGATTGATAGAAAAATCTGATTCTTTTTCTTTGAATGATTTACGATATTTACATTTTAGCAAAGTAAAACTAAAAAATAAATTCACATTAGAAAGTCTTCCACCGACAGAAGGAGCAGCTAAACAACACGCGTTCCGAGTTTATTATCAATTACAACTTTGGTTAGGGAATACAAATGTGAAAGCAACTGATTGGGGGTGGCAGATAAAGAACAATCATTTAATTCCGATAGGCAGTGCAGATCCACCAATCCCCAGAAAGTTACTTGAACAAATGGCATGTTCCTGTAGTAAAAAAGGATGTGTAGATAATTCGTGTGGCTGCAAAAAAGCAGGTTTGCAATGCACAGATCTCTGCGCACATTGCAACGAAGAAACTTGCCAAAACTTAGAATCAATTGATTCCATTGTTAATTTAAATGATGAGTCTTTATCTGACGAGGAAGATAACAACGATGTTTGTTTAGAATTTGAAAATTTCGATGAGGATGACGAAAATGATTGTGTTACACGTCCGAAACGGAAGAAAATTGTATAAATTAATTGTAAGTTTCTTCTGTCTTATGTACATTTTAGTCTTAAGCAAGTGAAAATTTCTTATTATATATTCATCATTACAAACTTCATTACATTATACCATCATGTCGTGATAATTGTAAGTAATATTAGTCAGTAAGACTGTTAATATTGTATATATTACATTGATAAATAAAATTCATCTTGAAATTATATGTACGTGTTATTTTATTTCAACGTTACCTTTATAATACGAATAATTATATGAATGACCAAAAGAGAGTAACAAATACAAAGTTCAATTGCATTTTTATATACCTGAAATAAAATTCAGCTTAACTCTCAATACTGTTTTATGATACTCGAATATTTAAGGAACACCTTTTATGACTTTATTATAAAGTTGGAATCCTTACTTATTGCTGTCTGGACGTAGGGACAGATTGCACTCCGAAAACTCATTGTATTCTTAGTGGGCGGGGAACACACCCTCATTATAGCATTGATTGCTTCGAGAGTGGAATATTACCTTGGGAAACAAATTTTCTCAAATGAAAAATCATTTTAACAACTGAAAATTGATGATTTCAGCTGAAAATTGACGATTTTCAGCTGTTGTATTGATTTTTTTAAAAATCTAATGTAAAAATCGGATTTCTCATGTTCACATACCCCTAATTAAAAAAAAAAAGCATCGAGATAGCTGTTTTGATTACCGAAATAAACGAGTTTAAAGATTAGCGGTGCGCGCCGAGCGCGCTCCTATTACTATATATATCACTTCCCCTCGGTGGCCGAGCTCTCCCCACCAGTCGACTACATTCTCGCGCTGCGCCGTTTTTCGTTCGGTTCGGATCGATTTTTCGACAGTTGAAAACTATTTTTTCGAAAAAGTGAGATAGAGGAGTTTGAGTATTTTATCTATATTTTCGAAATTTTCAAAGATCGTGAAGATCGGACAACCTGGCGAGCATCCAGCTCCTCGCGAAAAAAGGGTGACTAAAAATTCAAACCGCTATAACTCCGAAAGTATTTATCCGACAGTGTCCAGTTTCCGCACATATAAAGAGTACATGAATACCTATTTAAATTCATAGGAACAGCGCTTCATATTAAAAATTGACCGAGTTACGAATTTTTGAAAAAATGCCATTTTTTGTCGTTTGTTTTCGATTTTCTCGGAAACTATTTATTCGATTGGAGCGTGTGACCTCTCTTTTTATTCGTTTTTTTATTCTCTATAAATCATCCCTTGACAGTATTTCGATGGAATAAATACTTTAGGTTTTATACGCAAAAAACGAAAAAAAACGCTTTTTTTCATAAAAAAACGTTAATAAAAAAAAAACGTCCTCGATTTTGCTGTACAGAAGTATGCACCTACTATCAGTAAGTGATTCCCCACATGATGGCACAGGTCGTTTGCTGCTAGTATTTTTGTCATGAAAAAATGCTCTATTGCTTGGCCTATAAATACGAGGGCCCACGAAATCAGTGAGGCCCAGTCGCAAGAACATCCGCGCCTAGACGAACTTCCGTGTTACACAGTCAGTCAGTCAGTAAGCTAGTTCAGTCATCCATTTCTGTCTAATCATACACGCGGATTTCATTCTTATTTTCAGTAAAGTCTTTATTGCTTAATTAAACGCAAGAATGTTTCGATAGTACTTCTTTATATTCCAAACTCGTTTGACGCGCGCTCGCATTACAGTCAGAATCTATTTGTAAAACTTCGGAGAAATTGTAACTGCTACGACATAGACCTGTAGATTAATTCGCTAACCGTTCTAAAACACTAAGTCTCTGTATTGAATATTTTTATATCTAAAGTACATTTGAATAAACGTATCTTTACAATCTAACTCTCGATACTGCTTTCGAAACTCCCGCGTCCTCCTTGCAGCTACCACGTCGTTGCAGCGGCCAGCCGTTGTCAAGGTAAGTCAAAAACGTCTTGAGGCGCCACGTTCATTAACGCATACATGCACCATGCTTACAGTAATTTACCTTGCCTCCCGAATCCCGCTCTCCGCTAATTAACCTAGTACTGCCATCTCTGTGCGGCCGCCACCAGCTAGACTGTTGAGCTGACACGAGAGAGAACCTTATCTTACCCGTTGGTAACTAATAATCTTTATTCGCGTTACATCATCAATCACGACGTAACAGAATTGGGGGCCCCTCCTTAAGGTTTAGAGTAGTACTAAGGTAAATATCTAGTGACAAAGCATTGGGATTTTTGTGCCGCGAATATATTAATTAAAATAATTAAATAATTTAAAACCGATAAACTCGCGAAATTTACACGTACTATTAAATAAATACAATTTTGTATAAATTTATATAAAATTTCAAGGAATATCTGAAGAAACTAAAATTTGAAAATTAAAAATTAAACATACGTAAGAATTAATCTGAATTTAAAAAAAAAAAACTTTTATTTATACAAATTGGCTGAGCAACTTCATTAACTTGTTATTATTTATGTTTAAGTATCACACTTTGTTTTGGCTAACAGTCTATCATTCAATAAATATCCTTCAATTATTTAAGGTGTAACACGATTGCATTGTTGATATCTTACCTCTATGTTTGTTTTAAAAAGGGGAAAAAGGAACTTAATTCTATTATCTAATAACGTATTTTAACGTGTATGAATTATAAGAAGTCAGATATCTTATTAGAAAAAGGGGAGTAAAGAACAAATTAAAATACACGTCTCTTTTAAATATAAATAAAAATTAAATGATAAGATAAAGACGCGAAGAAAAGAGATACCAATTAAGGAAGTGGATCGCACTTTTATATATAGAGCTTGAGCTTCAAAAATTTTTTCAAAAGACGGTACTTTACGTGTTGAGAATAAAAAGGAAGAAGGAAACGTTTCTAAATAATTCAATATTTAAGAAATAATTAAATCAAGGTATTAAAATGGAAAACAAATCAAAGGAACATAGAAATTTAGATGCAGCTAACATACTAATAAAACACGCACTCAATATAGATCCCGCACTGTTTAAAGATAGAGAACAAGTAACACTTGCGGACGTATTAAAATTCTTTACGGAACATGTTAAAAAATCGAGTAAAAATATCGATGTTAAAACACAGGAAATAATAAATAGTTGCAAGGAATCCTTGAAACATAAATTAGACACGAGAATTATAGATGAGTTTTGCATTGATAAACATCTAACATATGCACTAGCTGATCTCGTAAATCAACACATAGACCCTACGCATGTAATTAAAATTGTTATTGACGAGGAAGACGCAAATTATGACGGAATAATAGGTAACTTGAAATTCAAACCGGAAGTAACTCTAGATGTGAGCTCAATAGTAGAAAATATAAATGAGAATTTAAGTAAACAAGAGGATCATGAACTTCTTAATACTCGGGATAAGGAAGTATTAATGAAATTTACCCCGAATCATCAGAACAAAACTCAGTTTCCCGCTACCCCTAAACTTAGCAATAATTTCAAGGATCATAGTTTTCCGCCAATTAGAGAAGTACCATTTTTATTTAAAAATCAAAATAAATTTCCTTTTCGACATGACGATAACGATAGGCCATATAGTACTCCGAGATTAGATCAAGATTTATTGCAGCAAGCAAGAAGTAGAACGATACCAAATACTTTTTCATTTAATTCAACACTTAGTCAGGTACGCCCGCTTTCTATTAAAGACGCGCTCGAATTAATTCCGCGGTATAATGGTACAAATATTCCGTTGAGCATATTTATAGACGGATGTAGAGAAGCATGTGGAATTGTCGCCCCGGAACTCGATTCAGATTTAGCAAGAATAATTAAAATCCGGTTGTATGGAGAAGCTTTAAAATCTGCGTCAAGAAAAAATTTTTATTCAATGGAAGAAGTAATTAAATTTTTTGATAATCTTTTCGGTTCCGCTAAAACATACCATGAATTATTAGGGGACTTGGCAAAATTGACACAAAAACGGAACGAGAGTGTAATAGTTTTTTCAAATCGGATACGGGCAGTGGGAGATGAAATCGTCGCGGCAGCAAAGCGAGAAAAAAGAACGAATGAAGAATCTTACAGGTCTCTCGATAAAGATTTGTTACATTACTTTTTGCGAGGTATGCATTGGACGATTAAGGCTAGAATGCAAGAAGTTAAAGATTTCGATGCCGCAACTGCTGAAGCAGTGAAAGTCGAAAGAGACTTCGCGTGCTATGATCCTGAAGGGTTGAATAGCATATTGAAAAAGGTAAACGATGAAACAAGCTTGTCCGAAGGAATAGCGCGGGTTAATTTCGTGGATGTTAAAGAAAGAGAAATATGCCAGATTTGTGAAAAAGTCGGGCACACAGCACTTAAATGTTGGCGACGGAGAGACGAAAACGAAAGAATATCGACACGCCCTAATTTCAAACCCCGAGAGCGCAGTTGGGCGGAGCCTACAGGTGGTAGAATGACACGACCGCCGGGACAATGGCCTGGCAGGCAGCAAACGCAGGGGCAATGGCCTCAGAGGCAGCAAACGCCGGAAAATCAATACGTACAAAGGCAAAGGGCCACCTTTTCTAACAATCGAAATGAACGACGGGAACAAATTGTTTGTCGATATTGCAAAAAAATAGGCCACGTACTTGAAGATTGTAGAAAACGAGAATTTAACAATCGCATGGCGAACGGACGTGATTCGCATGAGGGAAACGCGTCGGGTCTCCATCAGCAAGGCGCGACAAGGGAGACCAGGTTTTCAGCGCGCCCATCAAGAAACCAAGAGTTGTAATCACACAGCAAAAAGTTTACATAAGTTTATGTAATAAGTCTCCAACGATAATCCTTAAAAATCCACTAAATGGAAAAATATTATCATTAATCTTAGATTCGGGATCGGGGCCGAATTTATTGAAATTAGAAAATATTGAAGGTCTTCGTATTAATAAAAATCAGATTTTACAATTAAATGGTATAACTAAGCATAGTATTTTTACGCTAGGTTGCGTTACACTAGATTTTGCTGCATTTACTATTACATTTCACATTGTTGATAACGATTTCCCCATTAGCGAGGAAGGTCTTCTAGGGAGTGATTTCTTCAAAAACTTAGGAGCAAAGATAGATTACGGAAGGGACAAATTAATTGTTGGCGAACGAGAGATTCCGTTTTTCTCTGCAGAATCCGGAAAAGGCATCTCTCTGACAGCTTGCGTCGGCTCGAAACCAAGCAGCAATAAACGGGCACATAAAAAGGACCCAAATAAAAACTGTATAGTAGCCGAAAGCAATAGCGAGTCAAGTCATAAATTAAAAATCAAACCCTTGCCGCAGCGAGAAAATTTTGTTCGAAAGAAAAAGGAGAAAGATGAAATTTTGTTACAAAGTCAAGAGCACAAAAATGAAAAATTACGCGAGAATTCGCCGCCGCAGAGCGAGCATGAAAACGAGGTATTATTACGAAATCAGGAAAATGAATCTAAAGGGTTATGCGAGAAATTGCCACCGCAGAG